>PVJH01009136.1:0-34854 GCA_004026705.1 Nesogale talazaci | reverse complement strand
GTGAATTTGTTTAGTTTTTTTTTTGTTGTTTTTTTTAAACTGTAAAAGTGGCCCTCCAAAGGTCTGAGGGACGGTGAACTGGCCCCCCCATTTAAAAAGTTTGAGGACCCTTGGTCCTGAGATTCACCCACACTAGGAGGTAGAGGACAACATTCCCTTTGGTGGCTGAATTTTGTCCGCGTGTCTCTTCGAGTGTACAGGGATAACAGATTCTCCCCCCGGCCCGTTCCAGAGCAAATGCGTCAAGTACTGGCCGGACGAGCACGCGCTCAAAGAGTACGGGGTCATGCGTGTGCGGAACGTCAAGGAGAGCGCCGCCCACGACTACACGCTCCGGGAGCTCAAACTGTCCAAGGTCGGACAAGTAAGTACCCTGTCCTATTGTAGAGGCCACGGGGGCGCCGTGGCCTGCTGTCCTCCGTGGCCCCCCCGTGGCAGGCACATACCTCCCCGCAGACATCGGCTCCTTCACAGGGCCACCACTGACCAAGTGTCCTCCTGGTGTCCTGGGCTGTCTCCATGGTACCTTGTGCGTAAGACATGCTGTCCCTGCCGGCCTGCGTGTGGTGGCCCGGGAGGCGGATGATTTGCCCAATAAATAGCCAAGGGGGCTCCGGGGCTCAGCAGGCCCCACGGGGCGGTGTGTGTGTGTGTGTGTCCCCTGAAGTGACACTGCAGGAGGCCAAGGTCTAAAGGTGGAGTCGCAGACAGCCAGAGTCAGGAAAGGACAGGTTCAAATGGAGGGAACCTGCAAGTGCAAAGGCCCTGAGGC
Source organism: Nesogale talazaci (assembly GCA_004026705.1). Taxonomy (NCBI): domain Eukaryota; kingdom Metazoa; phylum Chordata; class Mammalia; order Afrosoricida; family Tenrecidae; genus Nesogale; species Nesogale talazaci. The sequence goes on along the minus strand of PVJH01009136.1, from coordinate 34,082 downwards.
CAGTGTGGCGGGTCTCCATGCGGCTGCTCCACCCAGGGCTGCATTGGAGTTTGTCCGTGTGACTTCTCAGGGATGTTTGCAGGAAGTGGGCCTTGCCAGCTAAGGCAGGGAACTGGTGAAGGCAGCTGTACCCTGCTCTGACCTTTAGAAAGCAAGAGACCCAAGAACCAAAAAGGCGAGGCTCACCGAGCCATTTCTCTCTCCACCTTTCACTTAGCCCCTCCCTTTGTTTATCAGCCAGGTTGGCACAATCAACCTTACCGATCTCAGCAGCTTTGAGATGTCCCAGGGCTCTGGTGCGTGTGAACTCGCTGGGATTCCAGCCCCACATCTGGCCCTCTGATGAGCGAGTGTCTTCGCACCCACAGTGTCTTCGGCAAAAGCTTAAAGCAGAATGATAATATAAGCGTGGATGTGTGAGTGTCGCTGGGGAGGGCCTTGGGTATTAAAAGACACAGAGAGGAACAGCTGTGTCCTGTGGCGAGAGGAGACCCCCGTCCCCAGAAGCCTCCTGGAGGAAGACTAGAGGGTCTTCCCGCTGGGGATGGTGCCGAACGAGAGGACCCAGGTTCGAGTCCCCTGAAGAATAAGCCGCCCTAACAGCGTTGCGGGTCCTCTGCGAGCACCACTTCCGGGAGGGCTTGGCCAGACCCACAGGAGAGCCCCGTGAAGGGGGCCTTCTCCTCAAAGCCCGAGGAGACCCCACATCGGCTGGCATACTGTGGACCTAGACAGGAGCGGAACCGGGTGACTCTGCAAGCCCCTGATTTATTTAATTCGTGTTTGGTTTTTCTTGGCTCTACTCCAGGGGAATACGGAGAGAACGGTCTGGCAGTACCACTTTCGGACCTGGCCCGACCATGGCGTGCCCAGCGACCCCGGGGGCGTGCTGGACTTCCTAGAGGAGGTCCACCACAAGCAGGAGAGCATCGTGGACGCGGGGCCCGTGGTAGTGCACTGCAGGTGACCGGCCCCCTCTTGTCTTGTCGGAGAAGCCTCAGCTGTGCCTAAGGCTAACACTGTGGCCATGACCACAGGAAGCTGCCCCGGGCTGGGTGGGGACAGAGTCTCTCATCCCAAGACACAGTGACTCTCCAGGAATTCTCACTTGGTCTCGCTTCCTGATAACAATTTAGCATGAATCACCTTGATGATGGACATAAGAGAGCTGTTCTCCTGGCCATTACATGGGTTTGTGTGGGACCGCTTCCTGCCCAGGGCTAAGAGGGAAGCCGTGCCCTCGGCCTCGGCTCCAGGGCTGGTGGGCTCCATGGTTCTACGGGGCTGAGCCTGGTTCCTTCTCGCCACGCCTAGGATGGGCACATAGGCCGGTGTGCCACTCAATCACTTCAGTGATTTTGTTTCTGCTCTCCACCCACCCAGGAGACCAAGGAAGAAATGGTGAATGTGACACATGGCTGGAGACTGGAGTCTCCCCAGAGGATTCCAAAGCCCCAAGTTCTTTGCCAGCTTCTTCTTTTTTGGGGGGGTGGAGGGGGGCGGGCGGGCATCACTGCCCTCTTGTGGGAGTAGGAGGCCCAGCCTTACTCCTGGAGAGTTGCTGTGTCAACTTCTTTTTTTAAAAAATCATTTTACTGGTGGCTCGCTCGTCAACTCATCACCATTCATCCATCTTCCATTGTATGCCAGGCACATTTGTACATTTGTTGCCATCATCATTCTCAAAGCATTTGCTTTCTACTTCAGCCCTTGGTATTAGCTCATTTTCTCCTCTCTTCCCAGTCTCCCCACTCTCACGAACCTTTGATCATTTATAAATTATTATTATTTTGTCATATCGTACACTGTCTAATGTCTCCTTTCACCCATTTCCCTGCCCCAGGGAGGAGGTTCTATGTAGATCCTTATAATTGACTCCCCCTTTCTAACCCACCTTCCCTCCACCCTCCTGGTATGCCACTCTCACCACTGGTCCTGAAGAATTCATCTGTCCTGAATTCCCCATGTTTCCGGTTCCTGTCTGTACCAGTTACATCCTCTGGTCTAGCCGGATTTGTAAAGTAGAATTGGGATCGTGATAGTGGGGGTAGAGTTGGGGGAGGAAGCCTTGAAGAACCAGAACAAAGCTGCACATTTCACCATGGTTACACTGCACCCTGACTGGCCATCTCCTCCCTGTGACTCTTCTATCAGGGGAAGTCACGTCAACCGGCTTATCTGCAAGTATACACACACGCCCAGCTCCACTCTACCCTGACATGGCAACACTCCCGGTTTGGGGTTGAGTGAGGGTCGGCTCCTGCGAGGGTGGCCCTGTTGTCATGGCCTTCTGTCCTTGTGCCCGCAGTGCTGGGATCGGCCGGACGGGGACCTTCATCGTGATTGACATCCTCATTGATATCATCAGAGAGAAAGGTAGGCCCTTGGGAGACCGAGAAGCTGCCTTTCTGGGTTTAGCTTCTGAAAGGAAGGCGTTGGGAAGAGCCTTGCAATGGCCAGCCGTTGTCGCAGAAAATCTAGACGGCAGCCCTGAACTTTCCACGTGTCGGGCCGGGAGAAGCAGTGCTGTCATTTGAGCTCTGGGCGGTAGGTGGCGCCCAGGAGCTGTGGACTTGTCACTGCTCTGGCCTGTTGCCCAGCATGCAGTGGTGGTCACTTCCTGAGGCTGGTGGAGGGGGAGGGAGTGTAGAGAAGGGTGTGAGGTGGTACAATTGGAACGGGTAGGACTCCCGGCCTCTGGCCTTTACCCTGTCATCTCCTGGGGTCACCGGTCAGAGGTCCAGAGCTGTAGCTAGCGCCGGGGGCATGGTCCCTTGGGACATTGCTGTCTGGATCCATCAGCTGTCAGGGAACTCCATCCTGACGCTCTCCTGGGGTTTCTCTGCAGGTGTCGACTGCGACATCGATGTGCCCAAAACCATCCAGATGGTGCGGTCCCAGAGGTCAGGGATGGTCCAGACAGAAGCACAATACCGGTTCATCTACATGGCCGTCCAGCATTATATCGAGACACTGCAGCGCAGGATCGAGGAAGAGCAGGTACGAGCCGGGCCGGGGCAGCCGGGCTGTCCTGGTAAGCAGGGGCCGTGATCAGTTAGAGGCCCCTCCTGGGAACCGCTCATCCAGCACAGCTTTACAGCCCCAGGTCTCAGGCTCTCAGAACGCAGGCCGGGGACCCAGGGTGGACATCCAGCTGCACTGGTCATGGAAGGGCTTGTTTGCCTCCTCCAGGCTTCACAGTCGGCTTCTAACTCCCAGTCCTCCCAAGTTCCCAGCCTGATCTTCCTTAGATTTAGGCCATCTTTATCCTGATTCTATCTTGAACATCTGAACAGCCACGTGAACGGCCAACCCCCAAGCCAGGGGTCGCCTGAGAGCCCATCCTGTCCCTCCGAATTGTAAAATCACTCAAGGGCCTCCAATATGTTTGCCCAAACAAATGAAATCACTGTGGTCTGAAATCATCACCTTCAGATGTCTTCAGTGTGACTGCAGAGCCGCCCGTTCACACAGTTTGCCGGCCAGTGCGCTCGCTAGGCGGCAGTGCAATTCAGATGCCACGATTGAGCTGGCGGGCTAAAGGAAAATGTGGGATTGGAACCTTCCCATCCGAAATGGTTCCAGGCAGACGCGACGCTGTGTTGAGGAAGAGTAGGTTGAGAATTGGGGGCAAATGAGAGCGGCTTTCTGTTTGTTTGTTTTGTTTTTTGGGCATCACTGCCTTCTGGTGGTCGTGGGCGCCACCAAGCGCTGCTCCTGAGAGCCGCCGCTGGATTTGAACTGCCAGCCCTGCGGGCCGCAGTCCCACACTCAGCCACTTACGCCACTGGGAGTCAGCCCCAGAGCAGCTTTTTTGGTGGGGGTATGTGCCTGCTCCCCACTCCCCATCCCCCCGTCGCCCCAGTTTGCGCCACTGCAGGTGGAAAATTGGAGCGACATCAGTGGCCTTTGCTCCTTACCCCAGCCTGTCTGTTGCCCTTCCAGGAAGCTGGGCTTCTCAAAAGGGGCCCTGCAGCGAGAAGTCCAGCCTAGCAGAATGGCAGCCGCAGTGTCACGGCTCGCTTAGCCAAAGGAAGGTCGCCGTTCATTAGTCCATGCCAAGTTACGTAGTAGATTGCCCTCGAAGTTTTCTCTGCAGAAGTGGGGTGTGGATCGAAGCTTGCGGTGGTTCTTAGGGGGACGATGCCCACCACTGGTGCTGTGCCACCCTCCCCTTGCCCTGATGCGTGAGCCCATGGTGACAGCCCCTGTGCCAGCCCATCCCACAGAGGGCCTTCCTCTCTGTCACCGTTGCCCCTCTCCTTCCCCCAACCCGACGTCCTTCTTCGGGAACTGGTCTCTCCTGATCATCCAGCCAAAGCGTAGGAGACAAGGTCTCGCCCTCCTGGCTTCTAAGAAGCACCTTGGCCGGACCTTTTCCAGGACCTTCGTGGTTGTTGTAAGCATAGAAACAGAAGATCCACTGGAGGACGAGCTGCCAGATCTGAGCATCAGAGCTCTAGATCTGGACTTGTGTCTCTGTTGGGGGCTGGGGCACCAGCTTGGAGAAATTTAGTTGATTCCTGCAGGTTATTTGATGAGGGTCTTTAGGCTAGAGCCGGTGGGGGCCAGGCAGTGTGGACGTGAAGCAGTCTCCCAAAGCGAGGGCTTTCTCAGATGGACAGAGGGGAGGTAGCCCAGTGCCTGCAAGTCAAGAACATCCTGAAACACTGGGTGTCGCCTGGCCTGGAAAAACCGGGGGAAGGACTCGCTGTGTCTCATTTTGGAGAATTTGGGAGGACTCCTTCCTCCCAGCTCTCATCTGCTGACCATACAGGATCGCTCTGACCCCCGCTCTGATTTAGGCACAACAATAGAGTAAATCTTGTATTGCCCCTCTTCCTCTCCGTGTAAAGCAAAAGCACATCCCCGCTCCTAGGAGTTTATTCTTAAAGGATAGAGAAGGTGGAGTCTGGGATTCCCTGGTGAATATACCCATCCCCAGGCCTGCTTGTCTGCATGTACTCACGAACCCGGCTTGTAGCTTTTGGGGTGCCACTGCCTCCCAGTACTTCCTGGAAGATCATCTCTCAAGTGTACATGAACTTGGGTCATTTGTGTGAATGAGTGGAGTTCACTGTTGTACACACCTTGGGCTGTTTGAGCCAGTCATAACCATTAGGCCACCAGGGGTTCCAGGTGTAATATCAGGGGGTTTCAAAAAGCTCATGGGAAAGGGACAGAAAAATAATGGCATCTTCTCTTTTTTGGAAGCCGTTGTGCATCTTGAACAGTTTGTTGTTTTTTTTAGGGGTGGTGACTAGGTGTACACTCTCTCCCCCCCCACCCCCACAATGCCATTTTGACAACCTTTACATGTAAATTTAGTCTGTCGTAACACGCCTTACTTTAAAAACTTGAGAAAAACAGAGCACATGTCCGTCGTTCATGTTGCCCTGGTGGCTGCACGTTCAAGGGCCCAGCTGGCTGCTCACAATCAAAAGGTTGGAGGTTCAGGCCCACCAGCGGCTGCAAAGGACAAGGGCCAGGCAGTCTGTCCTGTCAAGATGAAGGGCTGGAAAGCTTGGAGCTAATTAAAAAGCAAAAGCCAAACAAAAACACCCCCCTCTTCTCACCGACGAGCCAGCACCTAACTCTGGCAAGCGTCCCGGCAGACCTGTGTGTCCGTGGACTCCGGCCCACGGAACCCCCCCAGGGGACAAGGTGGAGCTGCCCCTCGGGGTTGGAAAAGCCGAAAGCTCCCAGCAGGAGCAGGACGGCCACCCTTTTCTCCTGAGGAGTAGCCAGTAGGATCGAGCGGCTTGCCTGACCATTGGTTGGCTGTGGAGCGCTTCGCTCCTGTGCCACGAGGCCTCCTTTGAAGGGCAGCAGCAGCGACCCTGTCATGGATCACTCCGTTCTGCTACCATTCCTCTCCTTTGATGAGCGGAAGGCAGGAAAGGCGAGGTCAGCTGAGTCCCCCAAGGTACCTTTTGATGCTTCCCCTCCACCCCCCCATCTCTACCCCAGCAACATTCTGCCACCCTTAGCCTCTCCTGGGTCTTTGTAGCAGTTCAAAGTCCAAAGTGCAGCTCCCTGTAACCACGACAGCACGTGGACTGAGGTGTCTACCCATGCGGGGGCCCTGCTGTGTCACCGCTCTGCACGTGGCTTCTTCCCTCCCAGGCAGCACGGGCCGTGAGATTCTTGATCTTTTCCCGACACTATGTCACGGGCCTTGGATCTCTCCGGGGACACGCTCCGAGAGATTCTCAGCAAGTAGAGGCGTCACGACTTTTATTCCACATGTGGCTTCTCATGGTGACTAAATACGAACTACAAGAACCCCCAGACTCCTGCCACCAAGGGGATTCCGATTCATAGCGAGCTGGAGGACAGAGTGGAACTGCCCAGTGCGTTTTTGAGACAGTCCCTTGAAAGGAATTGAAACTCCTCTGTGGGTTTCTGAGATGGTCCCTCTAAGGAAGTAGAAAGCCCTCTCTGTGGGTTTCTGAGACGGCCCCTTTAAGGTAGTAGAGATGGTCCCTCTAAGGGAGTAGAAAGTCCTCTGGGTTTCTGAGACAGTCCCTCTAAGGGAGTAGAAAGTCTCTGGGTTTCTGAGGCTCTAAGGGAGTAGACAGTTCTCTCTCCCTCCCGCAGAGCGGCTGGTGGTTTCAAACTGTGGTTGGCAGCCCACCTCGTCACCAGCCCAAGACCAGGGCCCCTCCTTGCTCCCCCAAGTGATGGCACAGGCACTCTTCTCCCCGCGAGGGCGCGTCCTCCACACGTGTGTCCGCAACCATCCGATGTGGAAAGTCATCCTGTACTGAAGGCGGTAACCCCTGGTGGCGATCACTTGATAGACGAGGGGCTGTGTCTCGCCGCAACCCTTTCATCCAGTCCCTCATGGGGTCTGGTCCGCTCGAGACCCCCTCTCACCATAACATTATTTCCATTGCTACTTTATTACTGAATTATTCCCATGAGCTTTTTCTCTTTCTTTTTTTTTAATGGCCCACCTCAAAGTGTGTTCCCCCCCCCCCCAAAAAAAAAAAAGTTTAAAAAAATGCCAGGGCATTTCCCCAGGGCTGAGGGGGTGGGGCGTTGGCAGTCAGAGTGGCTGTGGCATCCTGTCCCAGTGTCCCCACAGGCGGAGGGGGTCCGCACTGGGCTGCTGGTCACTGAAAGGTCAGCATTCCGAACCCGCCAGCCCCTCCCTCCACGGGAGGACAGTAAGGGAGGATTTGGGTCGCACAACCACTTGGGTCATCCTGCTGTGTCCCGGGGGGGGGGGGGTCCTTATGATTCAGGGTCCCCTAGATGTCAGGGGAGGCCCGCAGAGTCAGTCCTGATACGAGCCCGCCGCCTCCCGTCCACAGACCCGCCTGGCAAGTTCAGAGTACTTTTCCCTCACAGGGTGTTTCCGTGGAGGTGGATTTTTAAGTTAACGCCATTCGAGCCGCATCAACAACTGGTCCAGGGCAATGCTTTTGCTGCTTTGTTCCTTAAAAAAAGAAAAAAAGGGCTGTGCCCCGGTGGCATAGTGGTTGTGCGCGGGACTGCGGCCCACTGGGACAGAGGTTCGATTCCAGCAGTGGGGCTGGGCCTCCTACTCCCACCACCGGAGAGCAGTGATGCCCCCCCACAAAAAAGAAAAAAAAAATGAGACTCTAAATGCACCTGCTCTTTCTTACTTGCAATCTTGAACTTTCAGAAAAGCAAGCGGAAAGGACACGAGTACACAAACATTAAGTATTCCCTCGCGGACCAGACCAGTGGCGATCAGAGCCCGCTCCTGCCCTGTACCCCAACACCGGCGCCCTGCACCGAGTAAGTCGTGACCGCGGAGGCGGAGCCCTGTGGAGGGGCCTCTGCCCCGCATGCATGCCGTCGGTGCTGTGGTGCTGTCACCGCTCACGCCACGTGTCCCCGACGGGCCGTTTCTCTGCATCGCTCCGATGCCACCACCCAAGCTCACCTCTTTATTCACTTTATTGTTGGGGACTCTTACGCCTTGTCACAACCCACACACACATCGCGTGCTTCAGGCCAATTTGTGTATACGTTGCCTTCATCCTTTTCTAGACATTTCTTTTCTATTGAGCACTTGGTGATCAGCTCTTCTCATCTCCCTCATAACCCCTTGATAGACTGACTGTACATTGTTACTATTTTCCTCTCTCACTGACCACGGTCTCCCTTCCCCCATGTTTTCTGTTGTTCTTCCCCCAGTAGAGGGGTGTATGATTATGTGTCAGTCATTATGATTGGTTCCCCCTTTCCTCCCTTCCTCTCCCCCTCTGGTATCATTGTTCCCACTCCTGTCCCTGGATTCTGTGTGTCGTGAGCTCCCGTCCCTTTCTATACCTGTGTGCATGTTCTGGTCTGAACTGAGAAGCAGCACTGGGGTCAGGGTAGTGGGGCGGGGGGGGGCGGGGCATGCGAGGAAGCCACAAGGAACCCAAGGAATAGAGTGTTTCATGGATGCTTTACTGCACCCTGGTGACTCATCCCTTCCCTGTGGCCCCTCTGTGCGGAGATTGTTCCACTGTCTACAGATGGGCTTTGGAGCTCTGCTCCAGGACCCCTCGTTCTCCACTTATGTTTTGGTTTGTTTGCTATGTGTCTGCTGATGCCTTTCACCCGGTCCCGATGACCCCCCATGATCGCACCACGAGGTGTGCTGCTTCCATGAGGGCTTGCTGCTGCCCTGCTGAATGGCAGCTTGTGTCGCTTCAAGCCTTTAGGACCCCAGATGCTGTATCTTGTAATAGCCGGGCACCTTCCGCCTTCTCCACCACATCGGTCTAAGCAGCATTCCAATGGGCCTAAGTGACAGGCTGTTTGCCATGCTGGCTAAGATTGTAGGGAAGAAAGGTGGCAGGAAAACCCTATGGGCCAAACCCCACTGCCATAGAGGGTGGGGGAGGGTGGTCGCTATGGAGCAGTCCCACTCTGCCATCGGTTGGGGTGGGGGCGGCTGCTCGGGGGCAGTCCCACTCTGAGTGTGGAGAATTTGCCTGGTGTCACCACAAACGCGTGGTACAGCAGGCGGTCCTCCAAGAAGGATAGAGTGTTTGTTCAGGGGTCACGGGGAAAGGGCTTTCTCAGGCTCATGGACCTGGTGGAGCAAAAGGAATGCACTGCCCATTCATGAGTCCACGGGACCCTGTGTTTCCCATCTCCCCTTCGCCAGCAGAAGTCAACCGTGGGCCCTGCAGCCCCCCTCCGACCCCATCCTAGTCAGGTTTGTTTTCGGATGGATGGCTCAGGAGCCTCAGAAAGGTGAAAACAAAAGGGAATGACAAAGACCATGTATGTCCCCGAAGGGCTGAGGATGTGTCAGATCTGACCCTTCACCGGCTCCTGGTTTAATGAAAATGTGTGCTCAGAACAGATCTGTCAGGTGGTTGATGGGGCTGGCAATTGTAAGGAACTCTTTTTCTTCCAATCTTAAAGTCACGCCCTGGCAAAGCATCTACTTTTGAGTCTCCCTGGTGACTCCTCTGTTTCTGCTGTGGGTTTGTGAAACCCCTGCAGCCTGGACTGTGCTCCGTAGACACTTCTGCTTACAGCTGTAAATCTTATATTTACATTGATTGCCTACTTAGCGCCGAAACAAAACTGTGTTAGTCTGGGTAGACTCGAGAACCAAAATTCATGGACGCTCTTATTTTATGAGAGAGTTTTATATAAAGCGTACATTAAGAAAGCATCCCAACCCAGTCCAGTCCAAGCCCATGAGTCCGACACCGATCTACAAAGCCCTCCTCCATCTCACAAAGCACACGCAGTGACACCGACTGCAGGAGGCCAGCCGGATCCGTGAGCGTGTCAGCATCTCAGCGCTGACAGGGGTCTCCCCGTGGCTGCTCCAGCACCCAGGGCTGCCTCGGAGCAGGGGCATGTGGCTTGTCCTCAGGGATATCTTGCAGGAAGTGAGCCTTGCCAGCTGAATTACGGACCTGACTAAGGCAGCGCTGCACCCTGGTCCGACCCTCAGAGAGCAAGAGACCAGAAAGGCGAGGACTCACCGAGCTATTTAGCTCTCCATATGTGTTCATTGGCCAGGTTGGCACAATCAACCTCAACTATCACAGAAACTACCCAGAGTGTTTTCCTCCCAGCATGCCCAGCCTTCCTCCCGCTCTTTCCAGGGAAGCCGCATTTTATGTGGTTCTCTGTTGTGATTTCCCTGGAGCCAGAAAGTCATGACGTCGAGTCCACGCTAGAGCCCACAGAGCTCTCCCCTCGAGCTGGGCCGAGAGTCCACTCCTTTGTCCCCAGTCGACTCTCTGCTTCCTCGGGCGCTCACTTGCTGCCAGGAAGAGGATTCCGACTGACAGCGCCCCTAGAGGACAGGCCAGACCGCCCCTGTGGATCCCTGAGACGGTCCCTCTTCATGGGAGTAGCCAGCCTCATTTGTCTTCTTCAGACCCACTGGTGGATTCACATGGCCGACCTTGCGGCTAGCGGCCTAATGTTGTAACCACTACGTCCCTTGAAGGGCTCCATGGAGTACCCAGAATACCAGGGGGTGGGGGGGAACGACTCTTGGGGAGCCGCCTCCTGACCAGCTCCCCAAACTGTCAACATCCTCGTGTGGTCAGGCAAAGGAAGCTTCTACCCTGGTTGCGTTGGCCCCCTCTCGCTGAAGACCCTAGACTCCCCATGTAGCTTCCCGCTCCCCACGGTCTGAACGGAAGCTAACACCTCTCTGTCCCTGGGGGCTGGCGGAACCTTCGCTCTGGCTGCCCGGGAGCTTTTGCCTCCTTGGACCACCCCCCGCCCCCCCTCCGCCCAGCTGGAAGAGAACTGGCTTTTGTCCCAACCCCAGGGAGCACAGTGGCTGACTCCTTGTAGCCTCAGAATGGTACCTGGCTGTCAGTGGGTGCCTTCTAGCACTCTGTAGCATGTTCCTTTGAGGGTGGGCGCAGGGGCGGTGTCTGACCCATGCCCGGCCCCCAAAGGAACCCGGCCCGGATTCGCACGCTCAAGACCACGTGTGGTCCGGAGCGGCTGCCCTGCATTTCCGTCAGCGTTGCCCCCTCTTGCCCTTGCAGAACCAGAGAAGATAACGCTAGAGTCTATGAGAACGTGGGCCTGATGCAGCAGCAGAAAAGTTTCAGATGAGAAGGACCTGCCCACACTCGGCACACAAACAGGTATTTCAGTGCTCCCCGCTGGAGCCGGGACTCAGGGTGCTGTTTGTAGCTAGCTTTGATTGGGCCCCCATCCCGATGTCGTTACCATTCAGGAGTGCCATCAGACGATGGGCCCCAGGGCAGGGCAACAGGGACCCCTGGTTGTTTCCGAGACGGGAACACCATAGAGGGAGGAGTAGCACCCCCCCGACTTTCGCCCGGGAGAGCGCCTGGTGGTTTCGTGCCCTGCCCTTTTGGTGGGAGGCGGCTCACTTGGCGAAGGCACGACGCAGGACGCAGGCTCTGGGAAGCGTCTGCCCGCGGCCGTGAAGGTAGGGAGGCAGGACGCCCTCATGCTGGGCCCAGTGGGCCCTTGGGGGGGCAGCCTGGCTCAGGGCGCTGGATTCTCGGGCCTCCAACTGGATCCACTCCACATCCTTCTCCCTCTGCCGCCGCCCTTCCCCGCCAGTCTCCTTCATCCGACCGTGCTGGCGCGTGTGCCGACATGACATTAGAAGCATTGTGGGAACACTTCCATTCCGCGCGGTCGAAAGTCAATTCCAACTCCTGGGGACGCCGCAGGGCGGACTGGAACTGCCGCTGTGGGTTTCTGAGCCTGTCACTCTGGGAGTAGAAAGCCTCGTCTTTCTCCAGTGGAGCAGCTGGTGGTTTTGAACCGCAGACCAACCGTTACACCACCAGACTCCCTCCCTCCCTCCCTCACACTGCCGTAGAGGCAACGCTCACTCGTAAGGCGGCTCCCCTGTGACTTTCTGAGATCGGAAACATGTAAGGAGCAGAAAGCCCAGTCTTTCTCCCTCGGCGCTGCTGTGGCTTCCAGCTATCAACCATGCGGATCACAGCCTCACGCATAGCCACTCCACTGCTATTTAAAAGCTTTGCTGACATCTAATGGGAACTAACTTAACACTGTGCCGAACTCTTAGATTGACTGTCTTAAAAAAAAAAAAAAACCTCACTTATTTCTCTCTCTCTGCTTTCCTCCCCCCTCCCCCCCAGATATGGATTTTCACCTGCCCCCTAAAAAGGATGAAGAAAAGATACAAGAAAGTTTCTATGAAGAGTGAATTTGGATTGGGAAGGTTCGAGTTATTATGTGGCTGACCATCTCTTTTGAGACGTAAAATTTGAAACCATCCAAGGACCCACCACTGTGTCCTCAGACAGCAGGACCTGATCTCGAATGACTTCTTTTTTCCAATAGCACATCATCTCTGCAGTGTAGGCAGTGTTCTATTTTCTAGAATCTTGTTCTAAACCGAAGAAAGCGGTCAAATTGTTCTGTCTTAACAGACGCCGGTTTCAAATTCCAGCTGTCAGCATCATTTTTCTTGTTCATCCCGTTGACCAATTGAATTTTTTTTTTGTTTGTTTTTCTCCTCTTCCTGGGAGAAGACAGGGCACTTGTAAGAGGCGGTGCAATGTGGGCATATCAACTCACAAGTGACCTGAAGAAGTGGGGATGCTTTCCCGTGTCCTCACGTACCCTGTGCTGGCTAATTCCTTTTGATGGCCGCTTCCTTTCGGTGAAATAATTAAGTCAGTGGCCCCGACGGACAGAAGCTGGTGGTCACCTTTTACATTGTTCTCTCGGAAATCACTGAGGAAGCCGACACATTAGGATAAGAGGTTTTGTTTTCTTTTTCTTAGCGGATGACCATTTTCCCCTACCCACTTGCCATTCGGCCTGTTGACACTGACACTGGGGAGTGGAGTGGCAAGAAGACATCGGCCTTGTTCCCTTTGCTCAGCGTAATTTGTCTTAACGTCTAGAAAACAGCCATCTCTGGATGACCAAGGTTTGGGCTATCAGTTGCTGGCAAACCACCCCGAGACGATGATGCAAACACACCTATCTTCCCTACCCCACCACTCCCTTCTCTTCTCAACCCTGGGCTGGGCTCGACCCAGCTGTTAGCCTGCCAGCCTGGCTATTGGGCGGTCACGTGGTCAGCAGCGTGGCTGAGACTCTGTCCCAGGTAGGCTTCTTGCACTCTTTCCATGACCTTCCCAGGGGCTCTCCCCCTCCTTCCCGTGCATGGCCCTCCAGCAGGGCAGGGCAGAGCCCCCGAGGAAGCAAAAGCAGACGAGGCCAGGCTCTCCTCAGACGTAGGCCCACGGCTCTCACAGCCTTGCCCCTGTGGCTCGGCCCGGCCTGGAGTACGGATGCCTGGTGTGAGTTCCGGGTCGGACTGAGGAAACAGGGCATTTAAGGTGCTTCCCAGGGAGCTGGAGGGGGTGCGTTGGGCTCCCCCAACCCCGGGGTCAGCGGTTTAACTTGCCGGGCCAGAAAGATGAGAGGTTTTGCTCCCCTGAGGATTTCCATCTCCGGAGCTCATGAGTCCGGGCAGTTGGGGAGGAGGAGGCTTCCTGAAGCCATAGTGCCGATGCCCACCCCATTCTTGGAACCCTCCCCTGAGGTGACGGGAGGTCATGGAAGGATGTTTAGGGAGGTGGAGCGTTTGGAAGCAGACGATACCTCTCCCCCTCCCCCCTAATGCCCACAGGCTCTGCAGAGCGGGGTGAAGGTGCCCCTCTCGTGGGACCTAGGGCAGTGTCCAGCCAGGCTGGCGTGCGTGCGGGGGAGCCCCCTCCCCAGGCCTCTCGTGCCCCGTCGAATCAGCAGCAACCCTCCCCCCTCCCAACATCCGACCTTAAGTGCCTTCTCCATAGATGTGTCCCTTCTGGCCCGGTGTGTCGAGCCGTGACTCATGAGTGTATGTCAGTGCAGGGTGGGGGGGTGGTTCTTCATGGTCTCTCTGTGAGGATGAAGCAATGCCCCGGCCGCTTTACCCTATTAAGTGATTAGGGTCTCTCCGCAAAGGAAGACCAGGCCCCGCCCCAGTAGTCATCTCTGCCATCTCGCTCACCCGTGAAACCCAGAAGGGAGTTGGGGAGCGCCCTGGCTGGCCCCGTCCCCTTCCTTCCCATCCCAGTTCCCCCCAACTCTCCATTGAACGTGGATTGCTCTGGAGTGGCCTGCAGGGACTGCCCGACTTGTGGACGTGAATGACAAACTGTCCAGAGGGATCCCAGCTCAGCATTGGCCACAAGGGTCGGGGTGCGCCCTGTTCTTGTGGTTGCCTTGTCACGTCGGACAATCCTCTACCATAGCCTCCAGCTTGCGGAAATGTTTTGGCCTGGGACTTGGGGGTGCGGGGTCCTGGCACCAGCACACAAAGGTTTTTGCTTGTTCAAATACATCGATTGCGTCTACGTTTGTCTGTCTGTCTGTAGCTTCAATGAAGATCACCCCGTCATCTTCCGAGCCTGGCCCGGAAACGCCCGATCTTGGCCGGCTGTATTTGTTCCCAGGACTGTGGTTTCATTTCTGTTCCTCGCCACGAAGCAAGCAGATGACGGTGTGGTTAGGTTAACTTGCGCCGAGACTGGCTTCTCGGCGGTCCCAAGGGTGCTGCGAAAGTGTGTCGAGAGGGTTTGGGGAGAGGCGGCTGCAGTTTCTCGGAGGAGATGACATGGCATGGGGTTGGCTGTGACGATGGGAGGAGCCCAAGGTTTAAGGGCTTAAAGACATTGGAGAGGAACGTTCCAAGGTACAGGTGTACCTGGAGGTGGAAGGGCCCGGGATCAGAAACAGGTAAATCAGGCTCCCTGGAAAACAGTTCAGACAGACACCCATTTGCAGTCTGCTGGTGCCCTCCCCCTCCCCGGGGTGGGGGGTGGGGTGACTCTGGGTTGTCAGTACTTTTAATTGGCCCAGTTAGCTCATGGCTGGCTGAGCATTTGGCAAAGAAACGCCCTGACAGCAGAGTCTCCGAGGGAGGAAACAATAGCCACATGTCAGTGCCCTGATAACGGTTTTAAAACGAAAACCAAAAGGCTCCTGAGAGCCAGTGTGTGGCCCTTGGGACAGTCAGGGTCAGCTGTCCCCTGGGGGGCAGCACCCTCAGCATGGCCGGGTGGGCAGGAGGCAACATGTATGTGCGAGGGTCTGGTGCCCTCACCATCTCCTCTGGCGCAGCCGAGGTCACGGTCACGGTTATTTCCAGGAGGGCGTATTTCCCTGGGGAATCTTAGAACAAATTTAACACCCTGGGGTGCTTCCGGTGCAGAGGACTGGGAGAAAGGCATGTGCTGTGTAGCATCTGACTGTCAGTCATAAATCCCAAAGGGACACGCCAGACCAGAGACCCGAGTCTCAGCCTGGCACCGCCCTTGTTTTCAGTACTGTTGTCTGGGGAAGGAATTTTTATCTAGCAAGCACATGCGCCACCTCCTCCCCACCCCCCACCCCCTATTCTCAGACCCCTGTATAGGGCTTTGTTAGCCCCGCGTTTTGTTGACACCTCTTCTCTTCTGCTTGACAAATAAGTTCCAGAATAATAATTTATCATTATCTTCCATCACTAAAATATTGGGTTCCCCGGCCCCCCCCCCCACTATGGGCAGTTCACACAAGGCAAAAGAAAAAAAAGAAAAAGCAAACAGCAAAATTAAAATATTTGGTTCAGTGTGTTGTGTAGCTACTTTGCTGTATATCAAAACTAATTTTGACAAGTTTTCATCTTAAACCCCAACACATGTAATTAATACTTCTGCCTGTTTATTTATGACCTACTTGTGATACTTTTATTAATAAAAGCTAATGAAGAAGGATCCTTTATTAAGCTGATGACTAGACCTACGTTTGATTTTCCTGCAGTGTCTGAAGAAGTATTGTACCAGAGTATTAAAAGATATGTAATATTTTATTGATAAAAAAAGCTATCCTTTAAAAGGAATACGTTTTAGGATGTCATCACTTTGATGTGAATCATGTACATGTTGATAATATGCACTGTTTACTATACATTAAGTGTTTCAAGAGATCCACTTCTTCTGCCTTTCTGCCCACGTATATTATGTAGTCTGTTTGCAATTGTTTCAAAACAAACGATGTTAAAATGATAGTTGATGTAAGGAACAATAGTGGATGATAGCCGTCTCCTCACCTTTGTTTATGGGTGGTAGCGCAACTGCTTCACGAAGCAGGATTATCAGAGTAAAAGTGTATTTGTAAACTGTATGGGAACTAAAAATTAGGAATAAAAGCATTTTCTTATATTGTGGTAATCTTTTAGACCATTTTTATTGGCATTTCGTCCACATATCATACAAATCAATAATTCAGTCCTAGCAAGAAGAGTTGTACAGTCACCACCACAGTCAATTCTAGAACATTTCCTTCCTTGTCCTCATTGTTATTCATGTAATTTTTTATTTCAATAGTGGCAAAAATATGTGGGGCAAAACATTCTCCCGTTCAACCTCTTCGTGTATAATCCAGTGCCGTTGATGATACATGTCATCATGTATAGCCATGATTACTGTTCCTTAAAATCAAATGTCCAGGTAGAAAAGGAGCCAAAGGCCTCTCAACCTTATGTTTGCCCAACGTTGCCATTCTGTTTTGTGGCTCTCTAGAGGGTGGGCTCCAGCACCCATGGAAGTTGTCTGCTGTCAACAGGAGGGAGGCTTGGGAAGCCTTTGTGACTAAGTCCCCAGCACACAGGAAGGGGCTCGTCTACCTGGACGAACACAGTGGACTTTTTTCCCAGGCACTTTCTGAAGCCTGTACCGTAGGAAGGCAGATCGTGATAATGTGTGATACGTACTGTGTAAGAGGACATTGGAGACCAAGTAAATAAGGAAAGTAGGCATGGGACTGCTTCCCAGGGTGAGGAGAGCTAAAGGGGAGAGAGGGTCACGGGGCCACACAGAGAGGTGCCCTTCTCCATATGGAAGACTTGACGGAGTTTTCTATCATGCTTTTTGAGGTCTGTCCTCTGGAACTTCAGAAGGGGTACTGCGTACCCAGTTGAAGGTGAACTAGAGAAGCAAATCCTGTGACACCCATCGACTATGTACAAGTGAGCTTTATGTCAAGAAGTAACTACCGAGAAAACCTCCCAGCCCAGTCCAGCTCATCTAGTCCAGAAGTCTCTCCAGATTCAGGCAGCTACATGAAAAGATGCAGCATTCAGGAAGATCACAGGCTGCTGGCCACAGTGTTGGGGGGGATCCACTGATGCGTGGATCCGATGATGGTGACCGCATCGCAGGACCTGACAGGTCTCTGACTTGCCGCAAGAAGGTGAAGGCAGAGAGAGAGAGGAGGAGGTTCCCAGGACCCGCCTTAGGAAGAGGCCACGCCCACAAGGAGGCACCCTCAGGCGGTGACCTGATTGACAGGCTAAACTCCATCCCTACACTTTGATATATCTTCAAGTTAACTTGAAATCATGTGACCACCACAGGGACATTTCATTACCCAGGACCCTTCCGATGGTCCTGGATTGCACAGTAGTGGCACGGTCTTGTCCTTGGCTGTGTCCTGAAAGGCCCATCAGTCCTGTAGTGCCTACTCACAAGCGATCCCAAGAAGACATGTAGATGACCATTGCAAGTCAGTGGGACAGAGGCTGTTTATGGAAGCAGATGGCCACGTCCTTCTCCAGGTGGTGGGCTAGAAACGCTGACCTTTAGTTTACAGGGTGTCATCCTGAAAATCTTGAAGAATGCACATTCTCATGATTGGATCATGGTACACATGGACTTCGCACCCATCCATTCTCTTGGCTTCTCTTTGGGGTAATAAAAATAGGATTGTGTCCTTAGCTGAAGGGTTTCATTGCAGGTGCTGTTCCTCCATCTTTCCCACATGCCCCCTGCCACACACACACACACACAAAACTAGCTAAGTTTCCAAACAATGCACCATAGCCAGTAAGAGGTTTGCTATTTTATCAAGGGGATAACAAGTTACCTTGCTGAGCTGTTATGTCATTTAAGGCGGGACAAGTTCACTTTCCTGGGGTCATCAAGAGGCAAAATCTAGGCCCTGAAGTAGGGTTATATGAAAGTGGCGCTCTCCTGCAAGACCCGGGAGTCATGTGTGCACGAAAGTAAGTGGATTCAAATCAGATTTGTTGTGGTTTCAGGTGCTCTTCCGTTCAAAGCATGTATTTAATCCCCAGCAAGGGCGGGACCAAGAGCCCTGGTCAATGTCAACTGTTAAAGGTGGTGGATCGAAATCCACCAGCATGCTGTGGGAGGAAAGGCCTGGTGGTCTGTCCTATAAAGACGGTTGGGTGCAGTTGACTCGAGTGGGTTGTGACTCACAGCAACCCGATGTACAACAGGAGGAAACTGCCTGGTCCTGTGCCATCTTTACCATCCATCGAGTGTCCGGTTGGAGCCCACTGCTGCCCCAGTGTCCGTCCATCTCATCCAGGGCCTTCCTCTTTTTCACCGCAACGCCCCCCACCCCTCCCCCATGTGACCAAGCATGATGTCCTCCAGTTTGTGAGATGAAGTCTTGCCATCCTTGCCTCTCAGGAACATTCTGGCTTCACTTCTCCCAAGACAGATGTTTGTTCTTGGGCAGTCCATGGTACGTGCAGTCATCTTCACCCACAGCGTCGTCTCAATGCACCCATTCTTCTTCAGTCTTCCCCAGTACAGTCTAGGAGTCTTTGTGGGGCACTGTAGGGTCACTATAGGCCAGACCCGACCCAGGGACACCCAACAACAGCAGCAAGGAAGGACCAGACCCGGGACCGGAGGAATGGAACACGGATGGCCCCCTGGGAGCTCGTATATCAGGGGGTCATGCATACTCAGTTGAGGTAGCTAGCAATACGGGTGTCATCATAAATTAATGGTTGCTGTACGCGCACTCTCCACTCATGACCAGTGAGTCCATTCTGACTCATACTCATAATGCAATAGGACGGAGTAGAACGGCCCCTGGGTTTCTGAGCCTGTGAATCGGCACGAGAGTAGAAAACCTCATCATTGTCTCTGGGAGCGGCTGGTGGGTTCGAACAGCTGGTCTTGTGATTGGCAGTCCAATGCCTTACCCATGATGCCACCAACGCTAAAGAGGGCTCCTCTGATGGTTGTGAAGAAAAGTGAAGTATCATGGCGATTGAATTCAGCTGAGGGGGTCAATTGAACTTATCTTTGACCCAGTGGGGTGTGTGTGTGTGTGTGTCGCCAATCAGATACAGAGAGAAGAAGTCTAAGATCTATGAAGAGATTCAGACCTTGAAGTAGTGGCTTGCGATCTGTTATGAGCTCAATGTCTCGTGAGTCCCAGTGGCAGTGGGGGAGGTGTGGCCCGCCCACCACCAGCTGCTTTGTGGGAGACAGGTGAATCTTTCCACTCCCGTCAAGGGTTATGACCCGAGAAGCCCACCGCGGCCACTCTGCCCTATCCTAGGAGTCAGAATCAGCACAGGGCAGTGGGTTTGAGTGTGTCGGTCAGTGTTTCTGTGGTTTCTTCTTGGGGTCTGTTTCTAGAATTGAATTTACAAGGGCTAAGGAGGGTCCTCTCATCTTCTCTTCCCTATTTATCTGGGCCTTTCCAGTGTCCCTCGGCCTTCCCAGTTTGCCATCCTATGGTATGCATTTTCATGCTTCTGTTCTTGGGATGGGTTGCTAAGAGAATTGACCCAATGGTAGTGAGAGGAGTTCTTATTCTTGATCCACGTGCCTCTCCACAGCAGATGTAACTGTTGAATGCATTCTTTATTTGCGGCAATCCAGGCCAGCTTTTCCAGGATTCCCCAGTGTCCTTTAGTGAACATTATACTAAATTATAACACTGGGAAGGAGCCATTGCATTCAGCCTAGACTCATTACTGAGATCATGTTTTTTAAAGGAAAAATCAGACTTAGATAGTTGGACAAAGCCCTCCAATCCCTCGCACTCCCTCTCTATCCCTCCCTGATCATAGACATTTTCACAGAAGTTCACAAAGACACGAAAGTCACTTTGAAATTTTGTTTTACATTTAGTGAATGGTTAAAGAAGATAGGATTCTGTTGAATGGAGACTATCTTTGAAAAATTGTGAGATCTCATTCCCTCACAAAAAGAAGGGCTGGTAGGGGAGCGTCGTGTGGAGCAGGGTAGTAGGGAGACCCTGTGAATTTCGGAGACTCCAAATCTTTACAGGAACGGAAAGCCTCATCTTTCTCCCTCCAAGTAGCTGGTGGTTTCGAACGGCTGACCTTTTTGGTAGCACCCTCATGTGTGACCACTAGACCGTCACATCCTTCCCCCAAAAACTCATAACCAAACTCACCGCCCTTGGATCCATTCTAACTCATCGCGCCCCTAGAGAGCAGGATTGGACCGCCTCTGTGGACTTCTGAGACGGAAATGCTTCTTTTCTAAAAGTGTACGAAAGAGCTCTCTCAAGAAATTGCCCCAGCTCAGTCCAGCTCAAGTCCCTACATCCGATCCTCGCCATAAGTCCCTCTTCAGCCTCACGCTGTCACGTGCAATGATCTAGACTGCGGGAAGATCACCGGCTGGTGGACACAGAGTCGTGTGGATCCAGGGTCCGTGGAAGCGTGGCCGGGCCTCAGGCAGTTCTCAGGATGGCTGGGAAGCAGGAAGGTGAGGGTTGAGAGAGAGAGGAGATGGCAACTTTTTGCCCAGAGTTGACAGCCTCATCTGACTCCCAGCCGCGGCTGGCGGTTTCAAACCCTTGATCTTTTTGTTTGCAGCCCAACTTGTAATCCGTTCCTCCACCCCATCCTAGGAACCCTTTCTTCTGCTGAACCCAGCACAGTTAGGCCTGAAGGACAAGGGGTGGAGGAGTAGAGGTCCTGGAACTTGGTGCCATCTGGAGCCAGGAAGGAGAACTCCCAGGCAGGAGTGGCTGTCCTGGAGGGCTCAGCAGGGAAATAGCAGGGAAAGAAATGCCCTGACCATTCTCTTCCCAATTTCCTGTCTGCTGTCACTGCCTCCCATCATCCTGGACCACTGCTGTCCGTAGACCAGCAGGTCAAGTTGCCTGCAAGATGTAGTCAGTACCGAGGGACCAGCCTGACCTTGACCGTGGCTGGATCTGCATGGGTAAAGGGAGACTAACAAGCACCCTGCTGCTCTGCCACTCAAGGTACGGTCAGCAAGTTCACAGCACTGGCCACTCCTGGGACTTGCTGGGAATGCAGAGTCTCAGGCTCCATATGTCCCCACACCCCTAACCCAAATCTCCCATTTTGTAAGCTAACAGGGGAATTCATGGGTAGGCTTACGGTTCAAAAAGCCAGGTAGGCCAGAGAATTCCCACGTGCTTCTAAGAGCAGGGTTTGTCAACCTTCCTCAGGCCATGATCCTTTAATCCAGTTCCTCATGTTGTGGTGACCCTTCCCCCACCCCATAAAATTATTTTTGTTGCTACTTTATCACTGTCATGTTGTTACTGTCATGGACCAGGCGGCCCCTCGGAAAGGGTTGTTTGATCCCCAAACAGTTTGTGACCCACAAGTTGAGAACAACTGCTCTAAGAGCCCTTGGCAATCACATCTCTGCTTGGGTCAGCCCATGTCAGAAGAATCATCACACCTCACCAGAGAAGCTAGCCCTGCTTATCTCGCTTATAGAGTTAAAGCAAACCCCCACAGCCCCAAGGCAGAATCTCAATGAGACATATGCATCATCATCATCAAACGCCGAAAAGAATTTCAGATATTTTTAGGCCTCCCACCAACCAAAACAGAGTTTGTGAAATCCCAAGCATATGTTAACTCCATCTAACTAAGGGAAGGAAGCGGGAGAGGGAGGGAAAAAAAACCCAACCAAATTAAAGGAAGCCAAACTCTAAAATTACAGTCTGTTCAGGAGGTGTCACGTGTTTGGATCTTGGACAGGTTTCTAGACTTGTAAAAAGGAATTTTGATGGGCTATTCCCCCACCTCCATCTTCATTCATGCATGTTTGATCATGATAGTCCATACTACCATGGTTCTTTTCCCCCTTGCCCTAAAAAGGAGCTTCCTTCTTTCTAAAGGGTCGAGTCCTCCGAGTGTTTCCCCTAACACTCAGAACCAAACTCACTCTTGTCAGGTCCATTCTAATTCACAGAACCCCTTGAGAGACAACCATTGTTTGATAGAAAGTTCTTTCATACACTCTTAGAAAAGAAGAGGGCTGAGCCCCGGTGGTGTAGTGGTTGTGCATGGGACTGCGGTCCACTGGGATGGAGGTTCAATTCCAGCTCACAAACTGTTTGGGGATCAAACAACCCTTTCCGAGGGGCCACCTGATCCATGACAGTAACAACATGACAGTGATAAAGTAGCAACAAAAATAATTGTTGTCTCTCTGGATTTCTGGGACTGAAATTCTTTTTTTTTTTTTTTTTTTTAAGGCATCACTGCCCTGGTGGTGGGAGTAGGAGGCCCAGCCTTTGCTCCTGTGAGCTGGAATTGAACCTCCATCCCAGTGGACCACAGTCCCGTGCACAACCACTACACCACCGGGGCTCAGCCCTCTTCTTTTCTAAGACTGTATGAAAGAACTTTCTATCAAGAAAGCGCCCTAGCTCAGTCCCACTCAAGCCCCTAAGCGAGACAAAATCCTTGACAACGCTAACCTCTTCTCCATTGATCACAATGTGGCTTATGGTCTTGTGGTGAGGAGTAAGGTCCTCCTTATACTGAGCTGTGACTCCAGGCTGCAGTCCGTGACCTTCATCAGCAAGTGCCTCAGGTCCTCCTCTCTCTCAGCTAGCAAGGTCGTGTCCTCTGCATGACACAGGTTGTTAATAAGCCTTCTTCCAACCCTACGTTCTTCTTCCTATAATCCGGTTTCTGTGATGATTTACTCAGCCTGCAGATCAAATAAATATGGGGAGAGGAGACAACCTTGGCACCCACCTTTCCTGATTTTATTTGGTATCTTCAAGGGCGCTATTGGCAACAGTGTGATGTCACCTGTGAAATGAAGTGCTCCTGGGAAAACCAGGTGTCCTGGTGTTGCAATCATCGTCAATGCCCCCTCCTCCCAATAGCTAAAAGGTTGGTTATTCCAGCCTCCCTTCCACCCCCAGCCCCACCTACCACTCCCACTCCCTTCTCCAACTCGGTAGAAAGGCCTGGTGATTTGCTCCTGACCAGCAAGCCCTGTGGGGGCAGTTCTGCTTGGCCACCTAGGATTGCTGTGTGTCGAAATGGACTCCACAGTCCCCAGGTGTGTCCTGATCTTCTGTAGGGGATGGCTCTTCACTGTGGGAAACTAACACTGAGGGAAATACAGTGGGGGTTATATTCCCCAACCTATAACAGAGGGAATCTGGAAAGCTAGTTTTCCACAGCAGGAAAGTCACCACTTTGGTAAATTAGAGATAAAGTCCCTCTACCGCATTTGTTGGAGCATAAAACACAATTTTTCCTCCAAAGTGGGGGGAAAACAAAGGTGTGTCCTCTGGTCCGAAGGTGTGGTCCCCTAGAACATTTGTTTATGATCTCATGCGCCTGCTGTCTGTCTGCTGCTGTTTGTAGGCTGTGGATTGCTGTGTGTTCAGGGGAAGTCCCGCCTCCTGGAGTCTCCATGTCAGTCAGGTCAGCACAGCACATGCCTCCCTTCATTTGTTCATGAGAGTGACGATGGTTCTTAACACCACTGTTGAGCTTACGCTGTTAAGTATATTGCGTTTTGCTTTATTTGAATAAATATTTTAGTATACTGGTACTATTTGGTTCAGAATATTTTGTTTCCTGTTTTCCTGACCTGAAAACTGGGTGCGTCTTATTGTCCGAAAAATATGGTATTTGTCAGCAGTTTAAATAGCGTTCCCACAGATTCTCCCCTAACAGGTATGCTGCCTTAAAGTGAGCACATGATTGATTATATCTCCCTATAGAAGCAGACATTCTGTTGCTATCTCTTCCCGCCGTGTCACCCAGCCCTCCCCTCATACCTTCCCCCAATGCAGGTATTAGGTTTCCTCACCTATGAGCTCAGGCACCGGTACTGTATTTCTCACTCACCCTGTGATGCATGTAACTACTGAATATGCATGTCTTATAGCCACCTATAAATATCCCAAGTTAATAAAGATGCTCTCTCCTCTCTCTCTTCTCCCACCTCTAGGTGGACCACCAAGAGGGGCTGAGGTGAGCATGCTACCATAAAATGTGTCTGACTCCTCTATTTTACTCTCTATTTCCTATGACTTGATCTTTATGTATTATACATTTTAACTGTACAATTGCACCTACCCCTGGGTTGTTAGAGGCTGGCTTCGTGTGTGTGCATGCGTGCTCCAGGGAGCACACGTTTCATGTTGGGCATGTTTCATGCCTGCAGACGAGGGGGAGGAAGAGGAGACGTGTGCAGCAGTTTCCCTCTTCTCTGTTACCCAGCCCCAGCCCCTGAGCCATTGCTGGCCTTTTCTCTCTGTAGACTCAGTATGTCTCTCTCCCCCTCTGTCTCCCTCTGCCTGTCCATCTGTGCTACTGTCTTTATGCTGAGGATGGCGTGCAGGTCGCACAACCCTTCACCCCTCTAGAGAACATGGACAACAGGGAGATTGGGAGGGTGAGGGGGCTTGGGGAGCAAACGATGAATGGGGAGAGGGGAGGGAACACTAGACCTGGTTGTGATGGTGGAGGTACAACACACTTTAAAAGCGACTCAACCACGGAAGCGTATGCTAGGTGAACACTATATCGAGACCACCACGATCCTCCCCCCACCCACAGAAACCAAACTTGACCAATGGTTACTGTAGGTGAAGAGCCGGGAGTTGTTACGTAGGGAGGCGCTGCGTTTATGTCAGTGGTGGTAGAATAATTTGGAAAAGGATATCAATCATGGTTCTACAGCAGGACGCTGAGTTATACAGGGAGAAATTGTGGAACTGGAGAATGTCCTGTTGTGGACGTTTTGGACCGAGTTAGCAAAGAATAAAATGACATGAGTAACAATGACTACGCAAAAGAAGAAAATGTTCTACAGTTACATAGGGTGACAGTCGTACAACCCTTCTTGATATGAGTGAATTATTGAATTGTAGGACATTCGGATGAGATGCTGATGAAAGTGTTATAAAAAAAAGAAGAACACAGAGAACTTCCTCCTTCACCTACCTGGACAGTCTCACGTCTCAGGACATTTAACTCGGACACCTGCCAACCTGCTCCCTTTTGGCCTAGGCGTAAATGGCCCCAATTGTCCCAGTGAAGTTCTTCTACAGATGTTTGTTGGTTTGTTTGCTTGTTGCTTTTACATTTTAAACCCCTGGTCCAATGGTTCTCAAGCTTCCTAAGGCTGTGACCCTTTCATACAGTTCCTCATGTGGTAGCGACTCCCAAACATAAAATTATCTTCATTGCCACTTCACTGTCATTTTGCTGTCAGAGGGTCGTTTGACCCCCAAAGGGGTCGTGATCCACAGACTGAGAACCACTGCCTAGTCGATTTCCTTCCATTTCCCTTCTTCTGCCTTTGTGGTCTTCCCTGGCTCCCTGCATAGGTCGTGGTCCGTTTCCGAGTCTCTCCACGTGGACTGCCTGCCTGATTGTGTCCTTGTGATTAGAGGCTGGTTGCACCCCCATCCATCCGGTGGCCCGCGATGTCATTTGTCCTGTTATGGATGATGTTCACCTTGATCCCTTGGTGAAGGTGATGCTGCCCAACTTCACCGCAGTCAAGGAAGCTTTTCCCTTCACAGTTAACATCCGCGCCTTCCCCACTCCCGCACCCTCCCCCAAACAAACCCTAGGAAAATACTCCGAAGGACTTTATTGAGGCGTGTTACCAGGCAGAGAGAGACAGACAGGCACCGGGATCCCTGTCTGGTGGACAGTTTGTCCAGCGCCCAGGTTCTTCTCCCAAGCTTCTGGGTCACTGCAGAGGCAGCCCGGCTCCCAGCTGGTGGTCATCTGTATGCAGAGAGGTGCCTCTGGCAGGTTTATTGATTGTGTGTCTCTGCTGCCCCTGATTTGGTGGCCGGGGCGGGCTATGAGTGCGCCACAAAATTCGCATGGCAGGGGTACTGCCTCTGACACAGTATCACTACAAAGGTAGGCCAGCCTGCCCTTGGCACAGGTCGCTGTCTCCCAGACCACCATACCCCCTCACCTGCCGGTTACCACAGTGCCCCGGTCATCCCCCCAAATCCTCTCTGCAGCCCCGGTCTGCTCTTTGCAAGATTCAAATCAGATAATGACGCCTCTCTTCCAGCAAACTTTCCCATCGCCTTTTGGATCATGATCTAGAGCACAGGTTCCCAAACGGATTTGTCCCCCTGCCTGCCTCATTTCCGGGGGGGGGGCGGTGAAAGACTCTGCCCCCCTCACCCCTGCCCCCACATACCTTCAGCAATGAAACACTTTGGTGCTATAGCCCGTTAGGTAAGATAAAATACAGGTCTCTGTTTTGGCTGGAGTCCCGGTGGTGTACAAGGGGCTGCAATCTGAATCCATTAGCGGCTCTGCTGGAGAAAAAGAAGGCTCTTTGCTCCCCCCCCCACCCCCAAAGAAAAAAAAGAGTTATCGTGTCAGAAACCCACAGGGACAGTTCTACTCTGTCCTGCCGGCTCCCTGGGGGTCAGCACTGACTGGATGGATAGAGGATGATCCCTGGAGGAATAGTGGGTACAAGTCGGTCTGCCAAGTACAAGGTCAGCGGTTTGAAACCACTAGGCAGTCCTTGGGAGAAAGACGAGGCTTTCTCTTCCTGTAAAGAGTGACAGTCTCAGAGACCCACAGGGGAAGTGCTACCCTGTCCTGTAGGGCAACGACGTATGCACACCCCTGGTGACAGTCCTCACAAGGCGTGAGCCTCCTGGTGATTTCAATTCAGGTTGACCCGCTTCTGTAAATCGAGTTGCCCTGTTCTCTTACTTTCTCATCTTCATTTGGCAGTCATTGTCAGAGCGCTTGGCTTCACAGAGGTGATTTTTCAAAGGGGCCCAGTCTACATGGGCATTATTTGGGTGAGTCCTTCTGTGACTTAGTTGCAAGGGGACCTTCGGGGTTAGTTTTGGTTCAAGATTTCAAGACTATCTCAGGGCAATCATCTCTGGTAGTCTACTGCTCTCAACCAGTCCATAGCTCTGGGGTATTTGTTGTTGTTGTTGTTGTGTGAGCTTTGTTTTATTTTTGTTTTTCTTTTTCAAATTGGCTCTTAAAGTTCTTATCACAAGACTTCGCTCCCACTGGCCTGTCATCTCCCTGCATTTCTCCACACTGCATGTAGTTGTGTAAGTCTGGAGGGGGGTGTGTGTGGACTAGTATTGGACTTAGGTCTAACATCAGACTTAAGAACTTGACCTGCTGATGGCAACAAATGTACTTGACACAATGGATGGCTACGTGGATTGTGATCAGAGGTGTATGAGCCTCCAAGAAAATGACTTTAAAAAGGTAAAAAGGAAGCACATGCACACACAGAACTTGATCTGGACTGGGCTGGGATGTTTTCTCCATATATAATTGCTCTTTGATATAAAACTCTCTCTGACACATCTCCGTGCCCCTGGATCTGTTTCTCTAGTCAACCTTGTCTAACACAAGCCACTTGCTGCTTCTCAACTTTTCGTAGAATTTTAAGAAAAGCTTTACATTTCTGGATATTCTTTGATGCCTGAGATACAAAGCCATATATATAAAGGAGACCTGCCCTGAGATGTTTGGGGATTCATTTCTAGGACAGGATTTAAAGTTTCTAAGGCTAAGAGAGCTTCCAGCTGGGTTGAAGACGGCGCTATTAATTTGCTCGTGGGCAGGTGTCCTCTCCCTCTTGGCCTTCCATTTCTCACTGTCATTGGAGGGTGAAACCTGAGGGAAATACAGGGCAGGGTGCAGGGGATAATTTTAGATCATACAAGGAGAAGTTCTGAATGTTGCTGAATCATGTAGTTAAGAAGTATGTTTTTTGGGGTTTTTTTTTGGGGAAATCACTGCCCTCTGGTGGTCGTGGGAGCTACCCAGCCTTGCTCCTGGAGAGCTGCTTCTGGATTTGAACCACCAAGCTCGTGGGCTGCAGTCCCGCACCCAACCACTATGCCACCAGGGCTCAGCCAGAAGTATGCTTTCACTGCTTTTTCAGTCGTCCCAAGGACCTTATGAAGAAACCTCCAGCTCTGTTTGACTGTGGCTTTGTTGTTCTGAGCCCCTGACTCATAGCAGCCTCATGGTTGTCAGCCCTGACCCATAGTGGGCTCCTGTACAACAGGACACAATGCTACCCTGTCTTGCATCTTTTTTACAATCCCAGCATGTTGGAGTCCAGTGTGGCTACCATTGGGCCAACCCATCTCACTGAGGGTCTCCTCCTCCTGGGTGGCCTTCTGCTTCTCCAAAATTGGTGTCCAATTTTGAGTCTTTTAATGAAATCTTTTGGTGCACTTAAGTCTTTGATGTCTAAAAAATCCCATTCATTTAATTCACCTTCTATGGCTTGTGCGTATTTCATTATGTTTGATAGGATCTTCAGGTCTTGTATAAGGGCCCTTAAGTTGGCACCGACTTTTTCACGATGATCTTTATTATTCTAGGCTTGACAAAAAGGCCCTTGATCCATCTTGGGTTCATTTATGTACCTGGTATGAGTCCCTGTTATCTATTTCTGCGAGTGAACTCCAGTCCTGCCAGCCTCTTTTGTTAAGAAGGCTCTATTTTCTCCATTTGATGTGGCTTGGTCCCCTGTCAAAGGACAACTGTCTGTAAGTGGATGGGTCTACGTCTGATGGGTTGACCTCTATCACAGTTCTGTCCGTCTTTGTAACGGTACCAGGGTGTTTTGACCACCATGGGTGTGAATAGGTTTTGATACTGGGCAGTGAGAGTCCTCTTACCCTGTTCTTCTTTAGTGGTGTTTGAGAGATACCCTGGTGGCATAGTGAGTTCTGTGTGAGGCTGCCCACTACAAGATCAACAGTTTGAAACCACCAGCAGGTCTGAGAGAGAAAAATGAGGCTTTTACTCCCATAAAGGATTCTTTTCTTCCCAGAAAAAAGAAGAAGAATTAAAAAAAAAAACCCACTACAGTTTTGGGAACTCACAGGGTGCAATTCTATTCTGTCTCATAGGGTCTCTATGGATTGGAGTCAAGTTGTTGTTAGGTAGGTAATGTGCTCCTAGGGAATTTTCATTTCTCTTAGGTTTTCAAGTTTGTTGGAGCACAGTTCTTCCTAGTATTCTTTTATCCCCTTCTTAATAGTCTACTCTCATTTTTATCATGGTTAGCTGTCTTGTGCACAGCCTTCTTTTTCTTGGTAAGATTCCACCCCCCCCCCAATTTCTTGTTTTAGTGATTGTATTGCTTTTCTGTTTCATGTATTTCTGCTCTGATTTATTATAATAATCATTATCATTTTATTAAAAATCTGGTGGTTATGGTTTTGCTGTTCTTTTTCTAGTGTTTGGGCATCTTGGGCTAAGCTGTTGATTTGGGGTCTTTCTCCTTTTTTGGATGTGTTGTCATGGCTGTGAATTGCCCCCTAAGCACTGCTTTGGCTGTGTCCCAAAAGGTTTTGAGATGATGTATTGACATTCATGTTGAATTCAAGGAATTTAAAATTTTCAATTTATTTCTTCTCTTCCTTGATTAGTTTTCTTCCTTCCCCCCCCACCCCCACCCCCCACCCCCACCTTGGTCAGTTTTCCAAGCAGGGCGTTATTTAGTTTCCATGTATTAGATTTTTTTGTTGTTCCTTTTGATCTTCCTTAGAGGTCAGGATTTATAGCATATGTTTAGGGGCCAGGGCATTATTTAATACATAATATGTCTTAACGTTTTTAAGAGAAAAGGTATTTCTCTTAGTCCCACTTCAAGTCAGAGAAAAGTTAAAGCACTTGACCAAGGTCGCATAGCCTGCAGATACTGGATTGAACCCAGGAAGGCTGGGGCCAAAGCAGTTATTGGGTGCCATATTCCCGGCTCTGCCCTAACTCAGAGTGACAGAGAGAAACGCTGCACGGTCCTGCCCTGTCCTCACAGTTGTTTCTATGCCTGAACCTTTTGATGTGGCCACTGTGTCAATCCATCATGCCGAGGGCCTGCCTCTTTTGCATCACCCCTCCACCTTATCAGGCCCGATGCCACCAGGGTGGCTCCCCTCCAAGAAATCATCTCCTTTTCAGTTACATTTCGAGTGCCCCTAGACCCAGGACCTGAGGGGCCCCTCTGTCAGCAGGATCTCTGAAAGGGTTCTGCTTCCTTTGCTTCGGCTTTTAGTATCTGGGAAAAAAAAATGCTTCGAAGCTGGGCGTAAGGTTGTGAGCAGCTTTTTCCTCTAAGGAAGTGAGGAGCCAACTCCTTCTTCGTTGTCTGCTCTGAGTCTGGAAACTCCACCCAAGCCTGTTCACCTTGGTTGATGCTGCTGGCATTGGAAATACCAGAGACGTGGCTTCCAGCATCACAGCAACACACAAGCCACCACAAGGGGACACAGGCAGAGACAAGACAGTCTACTCTGCTGGTGTGTGAGTCTGCGTGCACTAGAGAAACAAATTCACAGTCACACACAGGTGTCTAAGAAAGAGCTTTATGCACAAGAGCAATTGAATATTGAGAAAACATCCCAGCGCAGTCCAGATCAAGTCCAGAAGTCTGAAGTGAGCCCATATGTCTGACACCAATCTATAAATTCCTCTTCAGATTCACGCAACACATGCAATGACGTGGCCGAATGCAGGAAGATCACAGGTCAGCGGGTGGAAAGTCTTGTGGATCCAGTGGCCGGCAGGGGTCTCCACTTGGCTCCTCCAGCTCCACTGTAGCTCCTTGTGTCTTGTCTGCAGGAAGACGAAGCAGAGAGTGTGTGCATATCTGGCCTCCAGTGAGCTATTTATCTCCATGGTGCCACCCACATCAAGTTGTGACCTGATTGACAGGCTAGACTCCACCCCTTGTGACTACCACAGCTGGTGAAGAATGTAATGGTTCCTTTTACAAGGTCATTCATAAAGAAAGGGAAAAAGGTGCTGGGTGGGAGTCAGCTTAAACAAAATGCCGATGAGATAATAAAGCTGGTGGAAGGGAGATAGGGCAAATAGTGACTGTGGTCTTGAAAAGGCTGCCATAGGGGAAAGCACCGGACACTTCTGAACTGGAAATGCTGTCAAGGACTAAAATGTCTGTGGCCACATGGGGGCTCTTGGGAATGTTCTAGGTTGGAGTCCTTACAAGTTTAACTCCTTGCTTGTCCTAAGTGTGAAATGTCACTGTCTTGGAGCCAGGTGCTTTTCCGGAGGGTCTCCAGGTGTGCTGGCTCTTCCCATCTGACCTTGCTCAAGGGTAGGTTCCAGTGTCCTTCAGGTGTGCTGCTTGGATGCTCGTGAGGCCGCTGCTTTCACATCTGGTGGTGTCATGGGCTGTCTGTTCTGGAGGCGGGCATGTCGGCTGACCTCGGCCTCTGGAATTAATGAGCTTTTCGTACAGCACAGTTGCCTTACAGTCCCTTGGGCGGCAGAGACTGGGAAGAGGAGTCTTAATCAACATCAGAGATCTGTGCACAGCATGGCTCACCTTCAGTCATCCCAACTCCCTCTGCTTACCAAACAATCATTGACCCTAACTCTAATCCTTACCCTACCCCTCATACCCTACGCCTAACTCTAGTCCTTACCCTAACTATAATCCTTACCTTAACCTCCAATCCTCACCCTAACACTCATACCCAAATCCTAACTCCAATTCTTACCCTAATCTCATACCCTAACCCTAACTCTAGCCCTTACCCAACCTCATACCCTAACCCTAACTCTAGCCCTTACCCAACCTCATACCCTCACCCAAACTCTAATCCTCACTCTAGCTCATACCCTCACTCGAACTCTAACCCTTACACAACCTCATACCCTAACCCTAACTCTAACCCTTATCCTCACGCTAACTCTAACCCTTACCCAAACCTCATACCCTTACCCTAAATCTAATCCTTACCCAACCTCATACCCTAACCCTAACTTTAATACTTACCCAACCTCATACCCTAACCCTAACTCTAACCCTTATCCTCACCCTAACTCTAATCCTTACCCCAAACTCATACTCTAACCCTAACTCTAATCTTTACCCTAACTCCAATCCTCATCCTAACCCTCATACCTTAACCCTAATTCTCTTACCCTAACCTTCATACTGTACCCCTAACCCTAACCCTAATCCTTACCCTAGCTCCTACCATAACCCCAATACTGACCCTAACCTTAACTCCGATCCTCCTGTGCACACCACCAATTCTTACCGATTACTCTAACCCTGACTCTAACTTTCCCCCTAACCCATTAAGTTTTACCTGAACCATAAATCTTATTCAAATCCATAGGCTGTGAAGCTTATTTGGCCTACCACCCCCTTTACATGGGAAAAAAAAAAAAGACTCCGTGGCCCCCTGGCAATGTCAAGCTCTCGTCCTACAGTCCATCTTCCAGGGTAAAGTGTCGGCACATGCATTTACAGCCTGTCTGGGTGTTTCCAACCCCAACCCTGTATCCCGAGGAACAGTCCCACTCACTTTGGAGGACACTGCTATAACCTAACACTTACACTTAACCTGATCGTAACCTTGACCTGAATGCTCACCATAATCATGCATTTTTTCTTTGTATTCAACCCCATTCATTCCTTTTAAAAAATATATATTTCCTCAACAACAATGATATCGGGGATTGAGTAAGAAGGAGAAGCACATTTGATATTTGGTTACTTTGGAGAACTCAGTGAAAGGGACAGAATGCAAATCCTTAAAACATCTAGACTGACTGGACTGCACGAGACAGGGGGACGTTCCAAGGCTTGGAGACTATCTCCCGGTGGGCGGGCAGTCACCTTGGAAAGTTCTCCAGTCAGATGAAGTATCAGTGTAAGCTCAACAACAGCGTGGCTCGTCAAAGAAAAAAAAAATCACCCACGAGCAATAAGTACATTCTTTGGAAAAGGGGGAAAAAACCCATCAACTCTAGGTGACCAGATGGTCCACGCTGACTCTCCAGCACAGAGGGGAAGGGAGGAGGCGGGGGAACAAGCAGGCTGGAAATGAACCAGGCAGCGGGCACGGATGAGGCCGATGACACACTGTGAAAAACGGAACCGGTTGGTGTAGACGCTTTAGATGAGAATCTTACTTGCTCTGCAAATGCTTAGCATAAACACATTCAGATATAAAATGATGATGCAATATTGTGTGAGTGTGTGTTTAACACTATAATGGGAGAGAGGCCATGGATATTAAAGAGTCTATTGATGCACATTTGCCACCTGTGGTGACAAGGGATGCGTCTGGGGGACCCATCTACTGGTGACATTTTAAGCGATCGTTGTGAGAGCTCACTATCTTCGGACCAGCCGACTGGTGACATTTGAGAAGGGGTGGTGGCGCATCAATAGGAGCTGTCACCTGGGAAGGGCACAGCCATCCCCAGAGAAGATGAGGCAGAGAGGGGGTAGGATGGCAGCATCACCACCTTCTCCCTCTCCTCCTCCTGCCACCATCATTTTCTTTTGGAGGTCAGTCCCCACCCAGGACCTAGAGGAGCGGAGGGTGGTTCTCTTGGGGGAAATGAGGAGGTACAGCTAGGACTGAGAGGAAGCAGCACACCTCTGGGTATGCCAGGCAGGGGGCACTCAGCAAGTGCACCAGGCATGTGAAAACCCCCAACCTCACATTTGTTCCTGTGCTTGAACCCATTGCAGCAGCCCGCCTCTTCCTCGGTGCCCCTCTGTTTCACAACCATGCTGCCCTTCTCTAGGGACTGGTCTCTCCTGACCAAATGTCTGATGTACAGAAGGCGAGGTTTGCTATCTTGGGCTCTAAGAAGCACTCTGGACCTATGTAGTCCAAGGCAGATGGATCCTTCCTTTTAGCAGTCCATGGTACTTTTCAATATTCCTCTCTGGCACCACAATTCAATGATATAGCAATGGTTCCATGTGTGCATGTTTGCTGTGTAGATTTTCAACAGCAGCAGCAGCACAAACACTTTTTTGAACCACAGATTGTCTCAACAGCAACTGGTTGTGGTGACCCCAGAAGGTGGAAGAGGAGGCAAGAATGCCCAGAAGACGCTCTACGAGTCGAGAGAATCCAGCTCAGACAGGGAAAGCAGCAGAGGCCTTTAGGTGAGGGCTTTGTCGACCTTTCTAGGAGAGTGGGAAGTTCCCCAAAGACTAAGCAGAAGAATGCCACCACTCAATTCCCTTTTAAATCAAACCTCCAGCAGCAAA
>PVJH01009135.1:0-80906 GCA_004026705.1 Nesogale talazaci | reverse complement strand
ATATATATATATATAATTATATATAGTATATATTATATATAGATATATATAATTATACCAACAGAAAAAGAGGACTCTGTGCACAAAAATATGTAGGAGTATGGTGGGGTGAAGGTGACTGATGGAAAATGGATGCAGAAGGGACAAAAGGAGCTGAGAAGATTAGGATAGTCACAAAAGTGGTAGTGAATTCACTATCTCCTAAGAGCAGCTGAAGTGTGAATTGGATGGTCCAACAAAGCAAACTTAACACAAAAGTGAAACTGCTTTGTACTGAGAAGGCTTGCATAGTCGATATAGACGTACATTAGAAAGGGTGCTTTGTGACTTAGAAGATGCTTCAGATTATCATCCTGAAAGGAAAATTGGATTATTAGAATAGTAAAATGCTATTTCGGAGGTTCAGAATTATTCATTTTTAAATAAGGGTAGGGATATGAGGGAAAGTTAAAATTAGGTGTGGAAGCTTCAGAAAAGATATAACTAAATCAATGTGTTACAAGAAACTCAGAATTTTAGGAAAGTTCTCCCAAGGAAATAATGTAATTGGTAAAAAGACACATTCACATAAATCTTTAAAAGATGCAGACTCCCCCTCTCCCTTTTTTGCAATGTTAGCATTTATTACATCATTTAGGTAAGACTTCAAATACCAAGCATTTGATTTGGTTATGAACCCAGCTACTAACCAGAAGGTCAGCAGTTCAAACCCACGAACTGCTCTATGGAAAAAGATGTGGCATTATGCTTTTGGGAAGTTAGCTGAAGTCCACTCAAGTGCATAAACATACAACAATCCACCAACAAGTTTTCAGGGAAAGGTATCCAATCATAAAACACTGTGGTTACTACAGTTTAAATAAAATTAGGATGTTGATCACATGGATTAACTTCTAACTTTCTGAATCTGTGCTTCTTTTTATAGTTATAAAATCGACATGGGGAAGAACTGCTGGCATCATTACAGCAGCCTATTTAAAGCCAACTCAACTTAAGGGCAAAATATAAGGAAACCTGAGCCTGAGCTGAAGATCATAAGAAACAAATGGAAAAGGAAGAAGTCACCTAAGATTTATTTCTTTGCATTCTGTCCCATGCCAGCCACTACCCGTGTAATCTCTATCTTTTTCTGCTGGTATTTAGGCAAGCAACAGAAAGAAGAGAGTGGACAGTAACATGAAGTAAGTAAAAAGTGGCAATATAAGCTTTTGTGGTAAAGAAAAGGACTATTACCATAGATACCTGAAACTAGTAAGAATGTACTTTGTTTTAAGTAAAATCAATATGAAAATAATATAGAACATATACAAAGAATCTCTTGCTCATTTTATAAAAGATTCATTTCACGAATGCTTTCTCTTGAGATTCCTTTAATTAGCAAGTTACCCTATGGCACCAAACATAGCATCTGATTTACACACAATGAAATGTATCAAATTCTGCTCCAATTCCAAAACCACAAACATAGTTAGTTATGCCTAGTCTTGGTCAGCAGTAATACATCTACAATGCACAGGCTAGGATACAGGCAAAAAGCTTGATGTTTATAAGCCTAATAACATATTTGGAGGCCAGAGTGATTTTCCTAAGCTATTTGTACAGTGAAATTGGAAGAATTAATGAAGAGGAAGTTTGTGTTCAACAAGTGGATTGGGAAAATTAGAAGTATTTTCTTGCTTTGTCATCTGTAAAATTCAAAAGCATGTTTTATAGCACACATTTGAATATCTATGTTCTCTTTCTGATCTTAGCTCTCTGTAACACTTAGGTAGAACTTTGCCAGGCTTTATCCCTTTTGATATCTAATTAAACCTGATTTAGTAGAGAATTTATCAGTATGCCTTACCCTCATAATTCATTTATGGATAAGGACAGCTACCATTTTTACCATGCACTATATGTTGAAAGATCAAATATATCAGCATAATTTAAATAAATCCAAGCCCTATAAATTCCCACTGGATGCAAGACCACAAATGGAAACAAGAGCAAGGGCATGTTCAATGACATTAAAATGCAACGAATTTAAAGCACAAAGGAAATACATTTCTATGAAGTGTCTAATAAATCTATAGCAGTCATTTTCACAGGATTTTACTAAGTCAAATGCCTTAGCAAGTTTCAAGAAAGAATTACACATTCATTGCATAGGAAAAAATATTTGTGGCTATGAAGCTATATGGATTATCAATTTGCATATATTGTATTTGAGTCAAAAAAGACTTTATCCAACGACTCTGAATTAGTTCCCTTTAATTTTCCATTCAAGTAAGAATTCCTTGAAAATTAGATAATATGCAAAAGTATTTTTACTTTGGCAGCATCAGATTCATCATTTAACGTATTTTTTTCTTTTTAGTTCCTACTACAAAGGTATGATCGGTAGGTTTATTGTGCCAAACTGACCACATGTGGGATTAATTAAAGGGCAGGGATATAAATGATTTGGTGAGCCTCACCTTCCTTGTCTCTTGCTCTTTGATGATCAGACTGGTGTGTTGCCTTAGCTTTTTCTCTGTCTCAATTTGCAAGCTACACTACCTGTGGGACTCCTAATCCGTGGACTGTGTCCCTGTGGTTTCAGGTTCCTTCAAGACCTGTTTTGCTATGCTACTGGAGTACACATTGCTTGATCTGGGGGCTGTCAGACCCTGTCACCTGGCTGACTGTTGATGACCTGCATTGCTGTTTGCTGTCTGTGGCTGGATAGCCTGAATGTAAAACTTGAAGCTAGCTCATGGAACTGAGTTACACTGAACCATTTGTACTACTTTATAGATTAATTACTGCTTACTTCTTAATATTATATATATGCACACAAAATCATTAGTTTCCTGGTTTTGTTTCTGTGGAGAACAAAACCCTGTCTAGCATAGAGGGTTACTTCAAAAAGTACTCATCCATCCACTTACTGCCATTAAGTAGATACGGAGAGTCAAATTGCAAAGTCAGTAGTTCAAAATCACCAGCTTCTACCAAATAGAAAGCTGGTGCTTTCTGCTCCTACCGTGATTTATACCCTGGGAAACCCAAATGGGGTACTCTCCATACTGGATTGTTAGCAGTCAGAATTGAGTCAATGACAGTGAATGAGAGTCAAATATGCTCTTACAAAGCCTATAAAATAACCGAGCAAAACTACAGAAACAGAACGATTCACCAAAAGATATGTACGGTGTGCTGATAATGCAAGTAAGGTATATAAACCTGTGCAGTGATGAGACCACAAAAGATAAAGTACCTGAAAAATTAACAAGAAGATAGCTCAACTTTACCATGCCACCTGTTTGTAGTGGGCCATTTCAGCCTTGCAAAGTGAAGATCCCACTGTCATTGACAAAAAGATGCAGAATTGAACATGCACTTTGGACTCAGGATCCCTGTGTTCTGAACCTCCTAGATGCAGGAAACAGGAAATTCTATAACAATGAAGATAGTGAAAAACAGCAGCAGAGAAACAGTTATGCCAGAACCAGTTAATCAGAGCAAGAAGGTAGGATAGGTGGACATGCAAACAGAATGAAGAACTAAGCACCTTTGCACGAGTGACTTTCTGGTAGAGTGTGGTAACTCCAGATTCTTAGAAAAACTAAGATATCATGGAGTAAAATAGCTGAACTCCTACAGGTCTAACATATGAGAAGAGTGAGATGTTTCTGGGAACTTATTAATAGAGATAAAGAGTTTTGCAACACTTGAGCCAAGTAGAGAGATGTGCCTACCAAGACTCTCTCCAACTGAAGATGTGTATCCTGATTTGTTCCTGATCTTAAATTATAATAAAACCCATAACTGTAAGCATAGCTTGTGAGTTATTTGTGGCCTTTGCAATGAATTTTCAAACCCAGTAGAGAAGTAGAGAGGATGGTTAGAAAGATGACTGTTAAAATAATCACTAAAAAGTTATATTCAACTTCCACATAATATGAATACACTTAAGATTTTTTTTATTGTCTTCCCCTTTATGAAGTTAAGCAAGGAGGTCTGGTGCAACAGTGCCATTTTTCACAGTTCACAAGTTGGTTGCTCAAACTCACCCAGAGGCTGGAATCAGGAAACATTGCTGCTAAAAGGAGTCCTAGTGGCAACACAGTTAAGTATTTTGCTACTAAATGAAAGGTTGCTGGCTGTAACATATCAATCACTCCATAAGAGAGATGTACATCAATCTGCTTCTAATAAGATGTACAGACTGGGAAACTATGTTGTTGTTGATATGTGCCATCAAAACTTGGAAACCATCAGGGGTCATTCTATTCTGTCCTCTTGGGTTGTAATGAGTCAGAGTCAACTCCATATGAATGGCTTTTTGGCGCTGCTGTAAGAGAAAGATCACAAGGGAGTGACATGAAAGGAGATAAATCTTTTATAGCAGTTTTGGAGGCCAGGAGTCAGAAGTCAAGGCACCAAATACGATGTTGTTGTTGCTGGCTGCCATTGAGTCTACCCGATCTATAGTGATTGTGGTAGTTGCATAATCCATTGTCAATTTGAGACTATTAACAGCAAAGGGGTGGAGTTTTGCCTGTCAATCGGGTCACAGCTTGATGACCTCATTTGGAGGTGCTAAGGAGATAAACGGCTCACTGGAGAGAGGACACACGCTCCCTGCGAAATATTCCTGTTGACAAAATTCATGGAGCTACCCTGATGGAGTCAGAGCCCTCGCGCTCGAGGAGCCATGTAGAGATCCATGCCAGCACTAAGATGAGTTCTTTCCACTGCCATAATTGCCACCTGTGATCTGCCTGCATTTAGCATCATTACATCATTACAGGAGAGTCTGAAGAGGAATTCAGAGACTAGCATTGGACATTGGGGATAATATTGACTTGGGGATTTGATCTGAAATGGGCTGATATGTTTTCTTAATGTACAATTAATCTTTGTATGAAGCTCTTTTTTTACACAAATGAGTCTCCCGGGATTTGTTTCTCAAATCATCCCAGACTAACACATCATGGTAACTTGGGAATGTAGTACTAAAGAAACAAATTATGAAGATGGCAGTGGATGTTTGTTTGACCTCCACCTCATGGTAGCTTTCCTTCTTTGGCTAGCTGGAAGTCAGATATATCTATGCAGTTTAGTGGGCTGTTGTCTGGAAAATAATATGGGAAGTTAAAGTTTTGATTATTTTGTTTGGTCATAGTCTTTGGTTATTTTTGTGTGAAATGGCAAAAATGAATGTGATTAATGTATAGTTTGAGCTCAGAGATAGAAATTGTGCCTTGAATTTCTTGGAGCTGCTTAGAGAAAATGGCTTGCAGAAGGTCAAAAGGACTTACAGAAAGCCTGGCTCTGGTTTAATGCTGTCAGAGGCCCAATCCCATATTTTGTATCAATAGAATAGTTTAGATAAGGATCGAGATAACTAAGAAATACTTGAAATTGACCATTTTAAGAATTGAGTTTAGGATCTGATTCTACTTTGTCTATGCTGATTTTTCCTGTTTATTATTGGTGTTATAACAATTTATAGAAGTGATTACTGGGAAATGGGGAAATAGAGAGCTTGTAAACCCACTTTTCTTCAGCCATTAAAATTGAAACCTTTAATGGGTTTAGGACACTCCTGCAAAGGAGATTCTGAAAAGATAAGCCCCACCCAGTGTCTTGAATGCTAAGGATATTTGAAGGTGAAGAGATTTGCCTAAGGGGCTGCTGACAGATTGAAGTGGGGAGGGGTGGGGGAAAGAACTCTTGATTTTTGAATTTTGAACTAGTAGTTTTTGTCAGAAACTGGAAAGATCTGAAACTATGAAGAAACTCTTATCAGTAGGACCGAATATTAAAAAATATCTGTGGGCAGGCTGAAATGCTTGCTAGGTGAACACCTGGATCCACTTGTGCAGTAAAACTAAGAGAAATGCAGCAATAAAGAGATGAGTTGAGTCTGGCCACTGACACCCAGGGACCTGGTGTCACAGGTACTAGAGGAGAGGATGAGAGCAAGTTGAGTGGTCTGAAGTTCATGACCTAGTCAAGGGAGATGAGGTTGTTGACTGTTTTTGATGAGGCCCTTGCTCTAAAGGCAAGGTGACCAATGAACACCCTGTTGAGGTTAAGTGAGGTAGCCCACATGGTGTTGACCAGAACCTGATTGGGTGAAAAGAAGATATTTAAGCCTGTGAACGAGGCATAACTGCTGACATTAGGGGTGGCCTGTCCTATTTTGACTTTGCTTATGGATGCAGAATTACAAGGTTTCAATCTGAATGAAAATTCTTCACATCAAAGAATATGATTGTCTCCTCAGAACACTGGGTTGATGTCAATGGGAAGAATAGAAATTGTATACTCAAAATTGGGAGTATAAAAGCATGAAGTGGCTGGCTTACAAACTTTCATAGGTGGGGGAATGTAATCATAGGATTATAGAATTATGTTGTAGATGTTTACATAAGCCTAGAATATTGTGCTGTTCACTTACAAAATAACATGCTTACATGAGGGAGGCACATTTTTGAATTGCATACATTTTAGTTTCAGTTTGTTAGGTATAAATATGATTTTATTATTGTTAGTTTAAAAATTATATATGGCTAACAAGTTGTGTGAAAGAGTCAAATTGACAAGGGGTGGTCTGTAGTAATTATGCAATCAGTTGTCAATTTGAGACTATTAAGAGTGATGGGAGCTTTGCCTCTGAATCAGGTCACAGCTTGATGACCTCCTTTGGAGGTGCTAAGGAGAAATATAGCTTGCTGGAGGCAGGACATACATTCACTCCCTGAGGGACCTTCCTGCAGACAAGACACATGGAGCTACCCTGATGGAGTCAGATGCCTGCAGCTGAAGATGCCACATGGAAACACACATCAGTGCTGAGATGAGTTGTTTCCACTGCCACTGAAGCCACAGGACTTTCCACCCACTGTCCTATGATCTTCCCACATTCGATGTCATGATATGCATTGCATGAGTCTGAGGAGGACTTTATGGACTAGTCTACACAAACTAAAACAGTGACCCTATGGACAGCAAAAAGCAACACAGGATTCTGTGCCAGTTTCACAATTTTTCTTATGCTTGAATCCCCTATTGCAGCCAATGTATCAAACCATCTCCTCAAGGATCTTCCTATTTTTCACTACCCTGTACTTTTATCAAGCATGATGTTCTTCTCCAGAGAATGGTCCCTCTTGACTTGTTCAAAGTATGTAAGCCAAAGTCTTGACATCTTTGTTTCTAAGGTGCACTTTCAAAAACTTACTTGCTTGTCCTTTTGGCAGTCCATGGTCCCTTCGATATCTTCACCAGCACAAAAATTCAAATGCATCAATTCATCAATCCTCTTAATTTAGTGTACAACTTCCATATGCTTATGGGGGAATTGAAAATAGAATGGCTTGGATCAAGAGCGAAGTTAATATCCTGCTTTTCAGTATTCTGCAGAGTATTGGCAGATTTACCAAATGAAACTTGTCTTTTTGTCTCTTGATTGCTGCTTCCTTGAACATTGACGATGGAGCCAATCAAGTCAGGATCCTTTACAAATCCATTATTTTATTCATTTATCGAGCATGGTGCCTATGGGTTCAGTTGTGAAGATTATGATCTTCTTGACATTGAGCTGCAATCCACATTGAAGGCTGCAGTCCTTGATCTTCATCAGCAAGTGTCTCAACTCTTGCTCACTTTCAGCAAGGAAGAGTGGGAAATGTCATCTACAAATCACAGGTTGTGAATAAGCCTTCCTTTCATCCTGATGTCACATTCTTTTTAATATAATCCAGCTTCCCTGATGATTTGATTAGTATACAGATAGAATAAATATGGTGAAAAGATACAAGCTGATTTACATTTTTTCTGATTTAAAAACATGCAGTATTCCCCTGGTCTGTTAACAAAACCAGTTCTTTATCCACATACAAGTTCTGCATGAGTACAATGAGAGTTCTAGAAATCTCATTCTTCTCAAGGCTAGTTTGTTATGATCCACACAATCCAATGCCTTAGCACAGTCAATTCTTATAAAAAGTAAATGTCTTTTGGGAATGCTCTGCATTTAGCCAAGATTCAAACATTAGCAACAATATCCCTTGTTCCACGTCATCTTGTAAATCTGGCCTGGACAGTTCCCTGTGAATGTACGGCTCCACCATTGTTGTAGGATCTGCAGCAAAATTTTACTTGCATGTGCTAGCAATGATATTGTTCTATAGAAGATAGTCCAGTCTTTCTCCCTGGGAGTTTCTAGTGGCTTCCAACTGCCAACTAGGCAGGTTGTAGCTCAACATGTAACCATTATGCCACCAAAGCTCCCGGATAGCTAGTATTAAACGCTTTTCCTAGATGGCAAGTTTCTCTACCCAGTTTACCTCCCCCGCCCAACCCACAGAAATATAATCACTTTCT
Source organism: Nesogale talazaci (assembly GCA_004026705.1). Lineage (NCBI taxonomy): Eukaryota > Metazoa > Chordata > Mammalia > Afrosoricida > Tenrecidae > Nesogale > Nesogale talazaci. Next base: position 72,545 of record PVJH01009135.1, on the reverse strand, counting down.
TTGAGACATACATGCCTCCCTCTCCCTTCTTGACTTGAATTCCCAATTAAGTTTTGTTCATCTCTCTTGTAGAAGTGTCTGTTAATTTGGCACAATGTTGTATGTCAGCAAATGAATGATCTTCTTCTCTCAAGATCTAGAAAAGCAGATCCTAGCTACAGTGATGTCTCCTCTGTAGACGTGGTTTTTAGGATGTATATACAGAGGGGGTGATATATAGTTCATGAGCACTAGACAGGCTGGCTACCCAGTTACTTGGGAGGCCAGATTGAAAGGTCACATGACCTGAGAGCAAGATGACCCTGAACCCCCACATTTCATTGGGGGGATTGCCACGTGGATTAAGCCTCCTGTGAATCTCCTCTGCACATAATCTAGGGATGTGAATAGACTTGCCCTTAGAGAGAATAAAGTCAATTATGTCAGATGTAATTAGGTTACAATGTAATATATTATCATTTTTCTCCCTTTTGACCCATTAATGTTATTTCAGTTTTTAATATTTTTGGCTTTCTTTTAGATTGCAGTTTTTCTTTGTTTTATCGAGTCATTGTTGTTAGGGGTGTTTGCTTACTTTCTTGCTTGCTCCCTGTTTGTCTTTTACATGATTTTCTACATATGAAATGCAGGCTAGGTAGATCCGTAGAAACCATAACTTGATAATAATTGCCTAGGGCATAACAGGGAAGAATAAGAGGACATAGGAAGCTAACAACCTTGAGCATAAGTTGAAAAGGTTCTGAAATGTATCATGGCTATGATTCCACAAATCTTAATATAAATGACCGATTACATTTAGAGATATGTGTAGTGAGTGATGATAAATCTAGTGCTTACAAAAATAAATGAAGATAGTCCCTGGACTGGGAAAAAACAGTAATGGCACAATGGATGAGGCACTAATTACAAAAATCTATATAATTTTATATCTCAATCAGATAAAAATAATCAAATTAAAAGGGAATGAAAGGACATGAGCACACAGTGTACCAACAAAATATTCAAATGGCTAAAAAAAATATGCTCGTGATCACTAGCAATATAGGAAATGCAAAAAATCAAAGCAACACTGACATCACTTTACACCCACATTGATAGCCCAACTCATATAAACAAAAACAACAAATACTGGAAAGGTTGTGGAGAGATCTATACTGCTGGTTTATATACTTATAAACCTATATAGCCACTGTGGAAAGTGACACAGTGTTAACCTGAGATGATTAGGAAAAGAAATATCATATGACTCAGAGAAGTGGGCTGAATAAGTCAGAGATAACATGAACAGACCTATATGCTCCCATATTCCTTGCAGCACAGTTAACAATAGAAAGAAGCTGGAAACAATCTAAATGCCCATCAGTAGAAGAATGACTATAGAAACTCTTGCATATAAAAATAAAGAAATTTTATGCAACTCAAAAAGATAGTAATGAGGCCACAAAACACCTCATGACATGAATGGGCCTAGAAATCATTATCCTGAGTTGAGTGAGTCAAACACAGAATGGATATTGTGTACGACCAAAACTATAGGGATAAATACCAAGAGAAAGGTAGTCATTTGTTCTCATGTCACATAATCTTCTAAGTCAGTCTCATAAGCAACAAGGTAGGGTGTTTGCCTAATGTCCGTCATCCATACCTCCCTCTTATGTGTACATCTTCCCATCCAGCCTCACCTCAGCTGCTATCAGTTTCTCATGTTGAGGGGAGATGGAGAAGATCAATTTGTTCTTGCCATGTAGCATTGTTCTTAACTCACCCACTCTAACGGGCATTCTTATAAATGAGTCTTGTTGTTTTGGGGGTTTTTTGGTTTTTTGGGCATCACTGCCCTCTGGTAGTGGGAGTAGGTGGCCTAGCCTTTGATCCGTGGAGCTGGAATTGAACCTCCATCCCAGTGGGCCACAGTCCCTCGAACAACCACTACACCACTGAGGCTCAGCCCATAAATGAGTCTTAATGGAAATTCAAATCCTGAAGTGAGTTGTGTGTGTCTGTCTTAGAGAAAGTGATTTTATTTCTGTTGGTGGGTCAAATGCAGCAACTTGCCATGGACAAAAATGTGTAACACTACTTATATAGACTCTCAAGAGGAGAATACACCTGATATTATGTTCGTACTTAAATATTTTTACCTAGTTTCTTGATAGCTCTTGGCAACCCAAACTCAGTGTTATAGAAATCCAGAACTCTAGACTCTGACTTTCAAAGTGAAACATCCTTCACAGACCACACCAGCAGACTCCAATTTGGAAACCACATGAAGCGAAATTAATTTTACTTTCAATTCATATGTAACATAACTAAGGAACTGAATACACCCTTAGTGTGAAAAGAAGGAAGTGGCTATTATCCCACATTATGAATTTGGATGTATTTGAATTTAGTTTTAGAGCTCTTGCTTTGAGAGTCTCCAGTGAACAGCAACTTAAGACTACCATATATTTACTATGTCCATACTCTCTTGGCTTGTGTTTTTTGCTTTTTTTATTATTTATGTATTTAACATTTATTATTTATTTTTATTGTATTAATATTTCACTGTGCAACCCACTTTAGTGCCGGAAGCCCACAGGGTGAAGCCAGACAATAGTTTGGGGTTCCAATTTGCTTTGGCATGGAACACTGTGAGAGAGACTCATGAGATCAGACCCTGTGTTGGCATTTTCATAAAATGTCTTAGTATAGCAAATAAGTTTCTGCCTTTGTAAATGAATTTTATTGAAATTCTACCTTATCTCTAATCCTCATTATGTGCATAGGGTCCAGACACTTCACTTTTTATTTATATAAGCCAACAGTATTTCAGTCTAAAATGTCCCAAACACATATACGTTCTATTTCTATTCAGTCTTTGAATTCTATACTAGTGACTAAATTAATGATACTATCATTAGAATTGTCATGTACTTTATAGGGATGATTTAGAATGTTTCCCAATAAAATTATAATGATGTCTCTAAAGTGGATCAGGAACATATTAAATATATGTGTGTGTGTGCGTGCGTGCGTGAATGGATTTTGACCTTGCATTTCATTGTACCCCTCATCTAAGAACAATTTGTTCTTATGATATGATCCTACTTGTGATGCTTTGAAGAGATCACTGAATATATGGGTGCTATAGCAAAGTGTGATGAAATCAAATGGTTTCTGGATCTCAGGAAGAAAAGTGTCTGGGGTCTTTAAGCTTGTCTTAAAACAAGCAACTATTTAAGTGCACCAGCTATTTAAATGCACCTGCTTGTGACTGAAATAGTGTAAATAATAAAATCTAAGACCAGAGGAGGGAATGGTATTAGAGCTTAAAATTGGAGAACCCAGTTTTCCGAAGGTCGGGAATTACAGGGAAGGCCCAAAATTCATTTGCAAGGTCCTCATGTCGATTAAGTCTCGGGTGAATCACCTCTGACCATTGGCCAGGGATGTGAATGGTTGTGTTAGTCCAGGTAAACCAGAGAAACAAATCCACAGAAAATCATATTATGAGATAATTTTATATACAAATTAAGTGTACATTTAGGAGGCATCCCAACCCAGTGCTGTCGAAGTCCATAATTCCAACACTAACCCATATATCCAACACCAATCAACAACGTTCACACCCAGTGATGCCAAGTGCAGGTGGAAAGCAGAATAAGTGATCTGTAAGCATCTCAGCGCTGGCAGGGGTCTCCACTCAGCTGCTCCAGCACCCAGGGCTGCATCAGGGTAGGTCCATGTGGCTTCTCCTCAGGGATGTCTCACAGGAAGTGCGTCCTGCCAGCTGGAACAGGGAACTAGCTAAGGAGGCAGCTGCATGCTGATCCATCCATCAGAGAGCAAAAGACCCCAAAGCTAGAAAGGCAAAACTTGATGAGCCATTTATCTCTCCACCCTTCAATTAATCCCACATGTGTTTATTGGCCAGGTTGGTACAATAAACCTTAACTAACTAAATAGTCATGAAGTCACATACTTCAAACAAAGTATATTGGAAATTGGACTGATTCAAACGTAATTAAGTTGAAGCTTAACACCTTGTAACCTGTTCTCCCTGTGACACCTAAAACATTTGGTCTAGTTTTTATTTTCTGATTAATATTTTCTATTTTTCTGTGGGTTTCTTTTTGTTTTGTTTTTTACTGTTGCTGGTTTGTATTTTTTGTTTTGTTTTGTTTTTGCTCTTTGTTTTATATGTTTTTCTTTATATACGATCCAGGAAACATAAATCTCTAGACATGGTAACTGGATTAGTAGTTCTTTAGGATTATGACAGAGAAGGCTAGGGAGAAGGGTATGGAAACCTTATAATAATTTGTATAAGAAAGACAAAATGTTCTAATATTGATTGTGGTTATGATTGTGCAACTATTTTTAATATGTTTAAATTCTTGAATTGTGTGATATATAAGCTATAATTCATTAAAATTGTTCCTACTTTTCAAATGCAGAAGAAAATCAAAGCCTGACACTAAGCAAAATTAAGTAAAAGGGAAAAAGATTCATGTCAGGCTTGTACCCTTTTACCTTATATATTCAATATGCTGAGCAGATAATCTGAGAAGCTAGACTATATAAAGAAATGGTCATCAGAATTAGAGGAAAATTCATTAACAAACTCTAAAATGCATATAAAAAACCATTCTTACTTTCACATTTACCTAGTGTTGGTATAGCATAAATATTATAAGTGGATGGCTTTAACAATCAAATTAATTTGTTCACAGGTTCACAGGCTAAAACAACAATTTCAGGGTGTTGGATTCAGGGGAAAATTTTTCATGTGTGTGTGATTGTTAACTTTCATATCAATTTAAACCTGTGTGAAAGTAGCAATGGAGTCCAGGCTATTTATCAGGACAGAGTCCGATGATGTCTCCTGGTTGGTATGGACTTTTTATCAGACAGACCCTGAGCTCTCTCTTGCTCTTCACCTTCCTGCTTGACTGGAGTCTATGTCTCACATCTGCAGCTGTGACTCCTGCAGCCTAGTGCGCTTGTGCGCTGTTGATGCCCTGGCCTTATCCTGTGGTCCTTGCATCCACATGATTGTGCACCCATTGGTCTGTGTTCTTCCACCTTTCCATTTCACCTTCAGCCATTATCAGCTGCGTGAGTCTGGGAGTCTCTTGCCAGCATCTGGCCCATGAACTCAAATGAGTTGGACTGGGATTGGCTGTATCTATATAAAAAATTCTTTCTTGATATAAAGTTCTTTCTCATACATAAATGAATGTCACTGGCTTTATTTTGCTAGAAAATTCAGCCTAACACCCCTAGAAACAATCTTTGCCACTTCAGTTTCTATTTCATGGCTCCTTGATAATGTCCATGTTTATCCCCAGCTGTATGCAATTTTCTACCTAATCAGCTTGGTTTATGTGTGAAAGGTTATTGGTTTAAAGCACACCCTAGATTGATATGACTTCATTAATATAGACAAGAAAATCCTATTGTTCTTAGGTTGGCTCAGATTCATAGCACCTGAGAATGAACAAAAGAATGAAATATGGACCAGTCTTAGGCACCGTCTTTCTTGATCTTTGCTTTTATATTTGAGCCCATTATTGGAGTCTTTGTACCAATTGATGGAAATGAATGTCTTTATTTATTTATTTATTTATTTATTTATTTATTTATGACTGTCTTCAAAACATGACATCCTTCTCCAGAGACTGGTATCTCCTGATAACAAGTCAAAAGTAAGTGAGAATAAGTCTTGCCATCCTCACTCCTAAAGAACATTCTGTTTGAAATTTTCCCAACAAAGGGTTGTTCGTTCTTCCAACCATCCATTGTATATCCAATATTATTCACCAGTACAGTAACCCCATATCTTCTCCTCTCTTCTTTAGCATAATTATGATGTGAATAAAAATAGCATAGGTTGGGTCATTTTTCAGGTGACATCTTCACTTTTGAATGCTTAAAAGTGGTCTTTTACAGCAATTTACCAAATGCAATGTATGGTTTGAGTTTTTGAATGCTGTTTCCATAAGCATTGGTTATGGATCAAAGTAAATAAAATCTTTGACAACTTCAATCTTTTCCCTATTTATCATGATGCTGCTTATAGGTCCAGCATGAATATTCCTCCCACTTTCCTTATGATATACTATAGTACATGCTAAAAGCTGTAGTCTTTGATCTTCATCAGTAATTTCTGCAAGTCACTTTAACTTTTCCTAAAGTTTAACTCTCCCTTCTTATATTTCTGCACATTTTAGGTTGTTAATAAGTCTTCCTACAATTCTGATCTACATTCTTTTACAGAGTCAATTTCTCAGATTATTTGCTCAGGACAAAGATTAAATAAGTATGTTAGCAAGATACAAGCCTAATCACACTTTTCCTGATTTTGAACCATGCAGCATCTCCTTATAATGTTCCAATGATTGGTCTTAGTCTATGTATATATACTACATGAACATAATTAGGTATTCTGGAATTTCAATTTTTATCAATATAGTATCCATAATTTTTAAGACGGTCACAGTTAAATTCTGTTGCATTTCCAATAAAACACAGGTAAATAAATACTGCTGTGGTATTCTCTGCTTTCAGCCAAGATCTATCTGACACTAAGACTAATATTTCTTATTTTATACCCTCTCATTCTAGCTTAAACTTCTACAAATTCTCAGACAATATCCTGTTATGAATGCCTTTGCACTCCTTTTAGCAAAATTTTCTTGTATTTGGTATTAATAATTTTATTCAATAATTTTAACATTCATCACCTTTGTTTAGAATGTGGACACTTATTCCAGTCAGTTGGGGAGATGACTATCTTTCAAATTTCTAGGTATAGATTAATGAGTATGTCCAGTATCACATCCTTTTTAAAAAAATTTAAGATCATTTTATTGGGGGCTCTTATAGCTTTTATAACAATGCACATATCAATTGCATCAAGCATATTTGTGCATATGTTGCCATCATTTTCTAAACATTTACATTATTTTTGAGTGCTTGGTATCAGCTCCTCTTTTTGCTCTCCCTCCTCATAACCCCTTGATAAATTACAAATGATTATTAATTTTATATTTTATACCAACCACTGTCTCCCTTCCCCACAGTTCCTCCTTTCCCCTCCTTCCCCACTACCATCCTGGTATTGTTACTGCCATTTCTGTTTCTTTTTTTCTTTTTCTTTTTCTTTTTTTTTGGAGGGGGAGGCATCATTTCTCTCCGGTGGTGGGAGTAGGAGGCCCAGCCCCACTGCTGGAATTGAACCTCCGTCCCAGTGGGCCGCAGTCCCGTGCACAACCCCTACACCATCGGGGCTCAACCCCCAAAACTGTTTCTAAGGGGTTTATTTGACCTGGATTCTGTGTGTCTTGAGCTTTTATCTACACCTGTGTGGGTGGTCCAGCCTACCACGCAATGAAAGGCAGGATTTGGGTCATGATAGTTGGGAGTGAAGAAACCTCAAGAAAGGTGAGTCTATTTATCTGGGTACATCAGAGAAACAAATCCGCAGAAACTCTTAAGTATAAGAGAGAGTTTTATAGAAAGGGTAAGTGCACATCAACAAAACATTCCAACCCAACTCTACAAGTCTAACATTAGCCCATATGTCTGACACCAATCGGCAAAGTCCAACTCCATCTCACAAAACACACGCAATGATGCTGACTGCAGGAGGAAAACTGCATCAGTAAACATGTAGGCCTCTCAGAAGTAGCAGAGGTCTCCACATGGCTACTCCAGCATCCAGGGCTGCATTGGGGTAGGTCCATGTGGCTTCTCCACAGAATGTCTTAAAGGATGTGAGCCTTGCCAGCTTAAGCAGGGAACTGGCTAAGGCAACTGCGCCCTGTCTGTCCATCAAAAGAAAGAGGTCTGAGAACTCAAAAGGGGAGGCTTACCGAGCCATTTATCTCTCCACCCTTCAATTAATCCCTAGCTGTTTATCAGCTAGGTTGGCACAATAAACTTTAACTATCTCGGTAAGGAAGCCTCAAGAAATCAAAGGAATAGTGTGTGCTTCATTGGTGTTATGCTTCACCCTTGTTGACTCATCCCTTCCTTTCAACCCTTTTGTGAGGGGATGTTGCATTGCCTATAGATGAGTTTTGTGTCTCTGCTCTGACCACACTCATTCTCAATAATATGCATTTTGCTTGTTTATTTGTGGCACTCTAATGCCTGCTACCTGATGCTGTTGACATCTCATGATCGCACAGACTAGTGTGCTTCTTCCCTGTGGGCTTGTTGCTTCTTTGCTAGATGGCCACTTGTTTAACCACTAGTCTTTAAGAACCCAAATGCTACATCTTTTGATAGCTTTATAAATGCCTATCAGGTTCAGTCACCTAATTGTAGTGTTTAGTTCTGCAGCCTCTTTGCTGAGCTTCTTTCCCAGTGATCTATTTTTCTATACTAGTGGTATATTAAAGTCACCTACAATGATTATTGAATATGTGGTGTTATTTTTCATCTTTTGAATAGTTTGTTTGACAAATTTCATAGGTCTCTTGTTAGGCATGCATATATTTATTAGGCTTTCTGGTTTCTGGTCTACTGATCCTTTCAGCATTATATAGTGCCCCTCTTTGTTACAGTGTGCACCTAGAAGTCAATTTTGTCTCTTTTTATGGTGTGTACCTTGAGGTCAATTTTGTCAGAGATTAGGATTTTAATCCCTGCTTATTAAAAAAATTACCTTTTGCCTGGTATATTTTGCACCAGCCTTTTATTCTTAGTTTATTTTTATATACATGTTTAAGAGACATCTTTTGCAGGCATCATATTGATTAGTTATATTTTCTGAGCCAGTCTGTTAACCTTTGCTTCTTATTGGCATGTTCAGGTCATTGACATTCAGAGTTATTATTGCAATCTGTTGATTAAATGCTGTCATCTCTTACCTTTTGTGTTGGGTGTTTCTCTATTTCCTTTCAGATCAGTGTGCTGTGTTTGTGTGTGGGGAGCTTCATTCTTCCTTTTCCCTCTTGGACAATGTTATTTTGTTAATTGTTTTTAGTCCATTGACTTCTGGGTGGAGCTGTGCTTTTTGGCAGTCTCCTCCTTATGCTTGGCGGAACTTGGTCTTCTGACTACAGTAAGTCAGCAAGGATTTTCTACAGGGTTGGGTGTCTTATGCATACTATTTGAATTTTTCCATGTCCTGGAAGACCCTTATCTCACCTACTATCTTAATAGATAATTTGACAAGTCAAAGGATTTGGGGGCTGCCTTTTTTTTTTTCCTTTCAGCATTCGGAAGATGTTACTCCATTCTCTCATCCTCTTCATGGTATCTACTGATGGTCTGAGCATAGTCTTACCTGGGAACCATTGTATTTCACCATCTTTTTTTCTCTTGCTGCTTTGAATTTGTTCTCTTTTTCCTCAAATTCAGATTACTTAAATTTTATGAGCCTTGCTGAGGTCTTCCTGAGGTTTAATCTAATTGGTCCCCTTTCTGCTTCCTAGACTAGTATCTGATGCTCATTTATTAATATGGGGAAGTTTGCATTCAGAAATTCCCTCACTAATTTAGCTATTGACTTCTTTATTGTGTCTTGTTCTGGAAGACAAATCATTTGAACTATACTGCCATTTAAATTTATTTTTTTGTTTGTGTGTCTTTCCTGTTTGTTGAAGTCAGCCTGAATGTCCTGGAGGTCACTGGTACATTCTCCGCCTCTTCTCATCTGTCGATGAGGTCCATGTTCTTTTGTTTTGCTTCTGTTACATCCACTAGTTTTTTATTTCTTTTTTGTCCATGAACTTCATTCCCTCAATCATGGACTTTATTCCCTCTATTGTGGACTTCATCTCCTCTATCATTGCATCCTTATTCTGAGTTGCTTCCCTCACAGTACTCAAAACAGCATTCTGGAATATCTTTTTGTGTCAGATCACCATCTGATTCTTCTATGAGCATTGTTATGTTTATGACTTCCTCCACTGTTTAGTTTTTCTTGTTGAGAGTTTTGAAGTATGTTGTTGTTTGCATGTCATTTTGGAAATGGGTGCCATATTTCTAGAGAATAAGGGAACCTGAACTCTTTCTCTATGTGACTGGAAAAAGTGTTGACTACTGGTGGTCTACTATGGTGGTGGGTCTAACTGCTATGTATGCAGTGTGCAAATGCGACTCAGTGACCACCAGCACTGGAGGCCTTGTGGTCTGATCTGAGACAAGCAGCTATATCTGCCAGGTTAGGCTGGGACTACAGCATGCAGGCACAGGCTTGATCTGTACTGTCTAGCCACAATTTGCAGTCTTTCCAAGACTTTCTGTGAAACTCACAATTGGTAGAGCCAGCTTTTGGCTTGAGCTGTTAGTATTCAGAATCTATTAACTTTTCCCACTTTGTTATGTTAAAGTCCTAGACTGTGCTTGGGAGATTGATGTGTGCTACAGGACAGAAATCTGGTTGCTTACGTTGAAAGTTACACAAATAATGACAACCTGGAATTGAAAGCATTCTTCTGTTTGTTTGTATGTTTGTTTAAAAATGTTTCCCCTTTTATAATGGATTTGTGGGGTGCCCTGATATTGGGGCTGTTTTGCATGGTCCCCCAGGAAAGGGGACTGGATTAATGGAGTGGGTTTGGGGCTGACTGGAACTGAATTCTTCCCTGGCTGCACTCCTATGTCACTCCTGCCAGTTGTGCTCTGGGGAACTGTGTTCTGTCACAGTGTATATTCCAGTGGCTATTCATACTGCAAATTATTATCTAATTGTTTATCATTACCCACATTGGCAGGTGTGGAACTGGGAAGAGAGGGAAAGGGGATTACCCATGTAGTCACTCTGTTCCTGGACTGCAGGATCAGAGAGGCTAGCAGAGAACTCTGTTATGTGGTCTAGTGACTAGTTCTCAGAGGCTCTCCTTGAGCCTGGAATTATGACCACTTTTAAAAAGCAGCCCAGGGAAATTATTGCTTGCTGCAGGTGTCGTAATTTGGGCACAGCTAAGAATTGCAGATGCTGCTCTGCTAAACCTGGAAAGGGTTCAGGGGAGCTTATAGACAGATTCAGTGAGCTTAGAGAGTTTCAACAAGTTTTCAAATTGCTTCATAGGTGAAAATCACAGGGGGAGGGGTCTGAACCAGACTTAGTACATTGAATTTATTTTTAGCACTCAGCCTCCCAGTATTGACCTCCTTACCTCTTTATTTTCTGGTCCAGTAATAGGAGTGCTGGGCAGATGATTCTACCTGGATGCCATCTTGACTCTGACTAGTATTGTATCCTTTTGTTAGAGCATCTCAATTGGTATTTTGTCAATTCCTGGAGCCTTGTTTTTCTCTAATGTCTTCACTGCAGCTTGAACATCTTCCTGCAATGCTACTAGTTCTTAATCATATGCTATCTCTTGAAATAGCTACTGAACACCAGAATCAAAGTTCATGAAAGCAGCAGGCAAATTAGGCTACATATTGCTTTAGGCAAATCTATTGCATAAGACCACTTTAAAATGTTAAAGAACAAGGCTATCCCTTTGAAGACTCAGGTGAACCTGATCCAAGCCATGACGTGTTAGTCTGGGTTGACTACAGAAACAAATTCAAAGATACTCATTTGTGTATAAGAAAGAGCTTTATATAAAAAAAGCAATTCAATACTAAGAAAACCTCCCAGCCCAGTCCAGACCAAGTCCTTAAGTCCGCAATTAGTCTACATGTCTGATACCAGTTTATAAATTCCTGTTTAGACTCAAACCCCTTATGTAATGATGCCAAATGAGGGACTATCCCATGCCAGTAGGTGAAAAGTGTTGTGAATCCAGTGGTAGTGGAAGCATCTCAGCACTGGTGTTGGTCACCGTCTTACTTCCCCAGCTTCGGGGCTCTGGCTCCATCAGCATAGCTCCATCTGGCTTGTTATCAAGAAGGTCTCCTAGCAAGTGTGGGTCACACCGCTAGGGAGGAAGACAGGAGTTCCCATAACCCTCAGGAGAAGGTCATGGTTTGTTGACTGTCCCCTGATGGACAGGCTAGACTGCACCCCTTTGCAAGGTGACAGATTATGTAACTGCCCCATCTGTCAAATTCAGTCAACTCCTATGCATGTGAAAGTTGGACATTGAATGAGAAAGATGGAAAAAGAATTGATGCATTTGAACTATGCATATTGAAAGCACCATGGACTGCCAAAAGAACAAATTGATCTTTCTTGGAAGAAGTACAGCCCTCTTGCTCCTTAGAGTCAAGGATGGCAAGACATTCTCTCATTCTTTGGACACATTATCAGAGATAGTGTCCCTAGAGAAGGACAGCATGCTTGGTTTGCTGCTACTCCACTTTACCAAGCAATAAGAGATGGATTGGCACAGTGACTGGAACAATGTGGAAATGTCTCACAATAAGAAAAATGGTGAGTATGCCTCATATCGAGGCAATGTCGCAGTCTGCTATGCACAAGGTTGCTGTGAATCAGAACCGACTCAATGGCAACTGACAAGGCTGTACGCGGGTTTCACTTGAAAATATTAGTTTAATCATTCTCCTTTAACTTTTTCTTTTTGCTCTTTTTATCTTTCCGGAAAGTTCCAAGCTTAGTACTCTCTTCCAAGTGCTTTTATATAAACCCATTTGTTCTAATATATAACAAAACACACTGCCATTGAGATGGTGCCGAGTCACAGTAACCCTATTAAAAGGGTAAAAGTGCTCCTGTGAAGTTCCGTCACTATAACTGTTTATGGGAATAGAAAGCCCTTTCTTTTGTGCAGTTCTTGGTGATTTTGAACTGCCCACCTTGCAGATAGCAGCCCAACACTTACTCACTATGCAACCAGGACTACTTGAACTAATATATGATGACTAAAATATGCAGGCAAGTTGTTTTCAGTTTACAAAATCCTCTTTTACATGGATATGTATGTGCAGTTCGGATATAATAATTTTATTTATTTTTAGAAACTCTGGGAAGTCTAGTTGTGTTGAAAGACACATCTACCTTGGCCAGACACATATGAACACATATAAAAAGTCATATGTGTTTCATCTATTCAATTGATCTAGGCAAAGAACACTCACATTCATTCTCTATGATCAATGCAAATGCAAACATGAAGTACTACTCATTGTTGTCATCTACCAAATAACAATCATAAAGATTAAATAGGCATAGATATACAATCTAGTTTTTATATTAAATATTAGTAGTAAATTGAAATTAGCATTTAATTTAATTAACACCTTTAAAGCAAACAATGGAGCCCGGCCTGGTGGCATAGTGGTCATGAGTTGAACTATTAATCACAAGGTCAGCTGTTCAAATCCATCAGCTACTCTGTGGAGAAAGATAAGGTTTTCTTCTCTGTGAATATTCACAGCCTTCGTGACCCAGAAGAATAATTCCACTTTGTCCATGAGGTGGTTATGGGTGAAAATTGACTCGATGGCAGTGCGGAAACAAGACCACATAGTTCACATATATTTTTATTTTTCTCCTCAACAAGCAAGTATTTTTTCTTTTTAAATTTGCTTAGATCAACAGGGTAAGACGTACCTGGATTCTTTTTTCCTTCATTGTGAATACTTAAGCAAATTGCCTCACCTTCTGTTAGGTCAAGTCCAGCATTTTGAGTTTGATGTCTGCTCTTTTAAGTAACAAGTCACTAACTGGGAACCTAAATGTTTGGCTTCTCACCACGTTTGTTATTAAGACTTCTAACCGAATATATGCTCATTACATTTAAGCTATGATTAAAACCGTAGTATGATTATCCAAAAGGTTTCATTTTTTTTCTATTTCTGTATATCTCTCTCTAATATAAACTCACAAAGAGCTTGGTAACTTCTTACAACAGAATGAAATCAAAATTTTATGTCCCTCAAAGATAATAATCCCCAAAGTAAAACTAGCGGCACAGCTCCTCCTTTTTCACTTAAATCAAATATCCATTTTTTTCTGTCACATAATAGAGAATTTATTACGAGAAAGAAACTCTCATAAAAGCTTAATTAGATGTTAGAAGAAAGAAGTTGTAAGAAGGAATTAATAAAAGAAAGGGTAATATGAGGCATAGATAGACAAATAGGGTCCACCTATGTGTTAAAATAGGATGTCAAATATAAGTTATGGAGAAGTAGAGAAGGGTGAAAGGAGTAAAGGTTTAGTGATATTATGTGAGAAGAAAATGAAGAAAAGAATGTAAGGAGGCAATGAAAAGGTTTTTAAAGTTTCCCTTATTTTTTGAAGCACACTGTTGCTCTTGTTGCTGCTACTGCTGCTGTTTTTATTGGGTACATTCTAGCAGATTCATAGAGACCCTGTATAGAACAGAGTGAAACACTCCCAGTCCTGTGTTCTCTTTCCAGTCATTACTCTGTCAACCTCACAACCATTGCCCATGGTCATACACAGCCGCTGTGTCAATCCTTCTCATTGAGCGTCTTCTTCTTTTCTCCAACACTCTTCTTTCCAAGCATGCATGTCGTTACTCACAAGAGAGTGGCCCTTCCTCATGACATATCCAAAGAAGAGAAGAAGGCTTGCCATCCTTGCTTGTAAGGGATATTCTAGCGGCACTTTTTCCAAGACAGGTTCATGGTTCTTCTGGTAGTCCATTGTGTGTTAGATGTCCTCTGCCAACACCTTAATTCAAAAGCAGCAATTTTTCTTCAATCTTTCTTATTAATTGCCCAGCTTTGGAACGCATATGGGGTATCGAAACTACCGTGACTTTGATCAGGCTCAACTTAGTCCTCAAGTGACATCTTTACTTCTGACACTTTAATGAAGCCTTTTGAAACAAATTTTCCCAATGCAATATATAGTGTGATTCTTTTTTTAGAAAATACTTTTATTGGGAGCTCTTCCATCTCTTAGTATAATCCAAACATTCCTCCAGTATGTCAAGCACATTTGCACATATGCCACTATCATCATTTTCTGCTCCAGTAAATATTCACAGCCTTGACGACCCACAAGAGCAGTTCCACCCTGTCCATGGGGTGGTTGTGAGTCAAAATTGACTCAATGGTAGTGAGGAAACAAGACCACACGAGCATTCTCTTCCCCCTTGAGCCCTGATGTCAGCTCCCCATTTCTTCCCCCTCCCTTCCCTGCTCGCCCACCCTCTTAACCTTGATAAGTTATAGACTATTATTTTCATATCTTCCATTGTCCTCTGTCACCCCTTATCCACTTTTCCATTATCCGTGCCTGGAAAGGGCTTATAGATTGATCCTTGTGATCAATTCACACTCTCCAAATCCTCCTAGTATCTCTACTCTCATTGTTAGTTTTATCTATCCTGGATTCCCTGTGTTTCGGGCTCTTATCTGTAGCAGTGAGCATGCTCTGGTATAATTCAATTTGTAAGGTAGAATTGAGGTTATTATAGTGGGGTAAAGGAAGCACCAAAGAGCTTGAGGAAAGTTGCATGTTTCATCAGTGCTATACTGCACCCAAACTGGCTCATCTCTTTCCAGTGACCCCTCTGTGAGGGGATGTCCAATTGTCTACAGATAGGCATTGGGTCTCCACTCCATGCCCCCCCCCCACCCGCTATTCACATTGGGTGTGATTTTTGTTCTGGGTCTTCGATGCCTGATACCTGATCCCATCAATACCTCATGAATACACTGGCTGGTGTGCTTCCTCCACTGGGGCTTTGTTGCTTTCTCAGCTAGATGGCAGCTTGTTTATCTTCAAGCCTTTAAGACCTCAGATGCTACAACGTTCAATAGCCAGGTACCATTCACCGCATTTGCCTATGCACCCATTTTGTCTTCAGCAATCGTGTTGGGAAGGTGAGCATCACAGCATGCTGGTTGTTAGAACAAAGTGCTCTTGTGTTAAGGGAGTATTTGAGTCTAGGCTGAAAGTCCATCTGCAGCCTTAACATATAGATATGAGTAAATAGTTCTATTCCCCTCTCATTATATATATTTGCATGTGTGCATGCCTATATTTAGGCCTCCATAAATGTCCTTTGGCCCCTGGTTCTTTCGTCATTTTTTTTTACTTCCCTCTTCTCTCACCATCATGTTTGGACTTCATTCGGGTTTAATAATTCCTCGCTGCTACTTTGCCCTTGATTGAGCCCCACCAGGAATCCTATGACCTTCCTTCCGTTGATTTTAGTTCACTTGTTGTTCCCTTGTCCCTGGGTTGCCACCCCCCTCTTCCTTTCTCCCACCTTCCCATCTCCCATATCCCCCCAGAACCATTGGTCCTCTTCTTTCCATTTCTGAATTATTTATCCCACCTATATTATATAGATAGACATGCAGATACATTAATAAGTGTAACAGCCAGGCAAAGCCAAATAGAACAACAAAGGAAATCAAAACCAACAAAACAAGAACAACAGTGAAAAACTAACAAAAATAGCAATAACAAAAAGAAAGCCTCTGACAAAAATGAAAACGCCCACTCATAGGTTAGTCTGTTTGTTGGCCTTGGGAGTGCTTTCCAATCAAGTCAGATGGGGTGTCACACTCTGTCTCCAAAGTCTATTTTTGGCATTCCCAGGGAGTTTCATCACTCTGCTCCCCCTGCTGCTCTGCTGCATGTCCTCAGTGCCTCACCCCAGCCTGATGGGGCCAGACCACGTACTTTTCCCACCCTGTGTCTTCACTGCTGCCCGCCCACAGCATCATGGTTCAGTGCGGGATGCCAGGTCCCGTGGTGGGGCCAGCCCTGTGGTCCCCCCTGTTTGTGGTCTGTTCTGAGCAGAAACATCAGCCTTGGCCTCGGGGCTTCATGAGTCAGGATGTCTTTTGCCCCCTCTTCACCCCTTTGCGTTCCTTCTGTGGATGCTAGCCCAGTGCTGTCCTCTGACGTGCAGTCTTCTGAGTTGGAGGGAGGTGTCCACATAATTTGGATTGGAGTAGGCCCCGCAGACCTTTCTATTGGCTCCCTGGTACATGCCAGTATGCTGTATTCATGTGTTGGAGCATTCTGCTGAAGCCTGGTCTCTCTCTCCCTCTCCTGTGGAGATATAAGCAATACCCTCCCCTTGGATGAATTAGTGCCCTGTTATTTCTTTCTTTCCCCCTCTTATTTAGTTGGCTGCTTGGCCCCTGCCATCGTTGCTGGATATCACCCCAGGGATGACAGTGCAATTCTTGACTCCTGCTCAGCATTACTCTCTTATTGCACAAACTGACTGGTGAGCTAATGTAAAGTGTTTTCTCTTTAAAGTTCTGTTTACATGCCACTGTGTTGCATTTTACTTAATGCACTGCCATTTTACTAAAAATGTCTTTAACTTTTTTTTATATATCATTGGATGGATAGGTTCCAAAGGTAAGTTCAGATGAAAACAGTCATGCCATGATGTCTCAAATACAAAGGGCTTATTATGTGTGTGCATTAATCAGAATATTCAATTCTACCTGAACAAACACAATTATAATGCTAATGTTTTTCCATTTTCTGAAAGTCTAACTGTTTGATCCATGCGTTAGGATTATCTACTTATGTTTTAGTGTAATTGGGATAGTCCCCCCGAAATCTAATGATCGGTTCTTTGTTATAGCTGTGGGCACAGATTCGCCCTAAGAGAGAACCATCCCTGCCACACGCTTAAAAATAAATAAATAAAATATCGGATTGTGATTGCTGTTTTGTAGGTTCAGACGTTTTAACACATTCTTCCTTGGGAAAAATATCAACTAGGAACAATAATCACAGGCAAAACTTTGCAGCACCAATTGCCTTGAAAAGGAAACAAATATTTCCTATACACACAAGAAAAAATACTGTCCATTCCTGTCAGCCTTTTCAACCTCTTTTGTGTTCCAAGAAATTGCCAGTAATGAAAACAGGGCAGAGCCAATCAAATGGGTGTGTATACTAGTGCACTGTGAGAGTTGAAAGCTCTGCATTTAAAATAAGATTCATGCATAATTCATAGACCATGCATGTTTATGTAAATCACCAAAGTCGGAAGTGTATACCAAACTAGAATCTGAGGTAAAATGACGATGTTATAATATACTGCTGGACTTGCATCTCACCAATTCAACATAGCCCCGTTATACTATTCTTGAAAATTACATCATATGCCAGTTCACACTAGGAAACCTAATAAAACTTTGAGGCTTACACACATTGTATTTTTTTCTGATTTCTTTCAGATTCAATATATTATTAAACACTGAAACTCACCCACATATAGCTCAGACAGCCTGGGAATAAAGATGTGTACATATATTCCTGTTAATGAGTGTTATCTAAGTTGAGAGAAATGGAAATAGTACCTAGAAATTTAAAGCTAGGAAGGTCTTTAATGTATGTATTTTTTTTTCCAATAAAAAGAGGAAATAAACCTTTCTTTTTGGAAATAGAACCAGAGCCTTTTTTTTTTTTTTTTTGAAAAGTAGTATCTTATTTGGAAGGCAATGTCCCCCCAACATAGAATGCTGCAGTGGTTTCTGGTGGGTAATATTCAGCATAGGCCCGTCTTCGGGGTTCACGTGCTCTTTGGGCTCAGTCGCTGTAGGCTGCCAATGCTGGAGAAGAGCTCATTTGCATAAGCTCTCCACCTCTGGTCAGCTCTAGAAATTTTAGCCACTTAGCACCACAATTGGCAAAAGAGGGTTTTAAAGAAATTAGTAAGTAAGGGTTTCCAAAGAAAACATTGTCACTGAATTAAGTTCAGTGCACCTGAAATTCATTGCTCTGCTATCTTTTAAATTGTTATAAATATCACAGGCATTTTAAAGTCATTGCTGTTTATTCCCTTCCTAATGTACTGTGTGAACCATTTTTCACACGTGTTAACATAGTATATGCAAATGGAATTTAATGTGTTTTATTCACAGAATGCATTTACAAATCACTTTGTGTATAGGGGAAAGCGGTTGCTTCACTTTGGCGTGTGAATCTGCAAAGGAGGCGCATAGATCACTACATTTCTAAAATGAGAGACAATTTAGAGGGAATGAGAAAAGTCCACAGGCGCTTGAGAAGAAATTTTCTGTGTTCCTAATTCACTTCACAGACTCTCAAAACCTGCTTGCTGCGTTTTCTTCCCTTGGAATTTTAAGCCCTTGTCATTTCGAAGCAATTATCCTTTCCATTATTCATGCTTAGGTCCACATGCATTGTTCTTAGAAATCAAAAGAAAGCTCAGAAACAGCAAACACCTTAAGAAAAGGCACAAAATTAATTCCAAAATCGGTACTCCATGTACTACCACAGTCAATGTGAGTAATTTTTGACACATTTAGCCATCATACGTTTTTCATAGCATTTTAAAACTTTTAAATAATATGCAACCGAATTTATTTTATTTTTCAACAGTTCTCATACATGAAACGCTGTAAAATCATGAAGTGTTAAAAATGTAGATTAAATATTAAAGATACATTAATATTCCATTTTACATATTGTTAGGTGTATAGAAAAAATGAACATCTGTAGTATTTAAAAATAATTTGAAGAATGTGTACAATATAATGCTTTTATTCTGCTAATTTATAGAAATAGGTCCCTAAATGGTCATTATTTTCATTCCATGTGTAGAATGACCAGGAAAAATGTCGGCAATTACTCTGTGAATGTGCTCTACCCTGGCATGAAGCTAAAACTAATTTGCATATCGCATTGTTAGAAATGAAGTCTGTGACACACAGATCATCATCAACACTGAGCATCCACACTGCCAACTGTACCTCCTCATACAAATACACACTGCCACTTATGGATCAAAGGGAGCGTTGCGACTGCAGCTCTGAGCTATTAAAACGCATCACGTTACCTGAATTTTAAACATGGCTTAGAATAGGATGTTTATCATCAGAAATATGTTTTCTTCCCTATACTATGCAAATTAAAGAAGTTCTCTTACAAACTCATTCTATGGAAATATTTGTCTTTTGCCTGCATTGTCATAAAACTCACCGCCGTGAAGTTGGCTCCATCTCTCAGTTTCCCCAAAGGAAGAAGAGGGATGCAGCACAAATTAAAAATCACCCTTAATTGAGAGTTTAGTGATCAACACAGCACATATTTCACTATAAGAAGAAAATCAATGGTGTTTCTACTTTACAAGAGGGAGAGAAATGCAAACACCGTTCACCAATTTTAATGATGGTCTAGTGATTTCCACAGTGACATAAGTGTACAAATCTAAACCTACGTGACCTAACTATTAGCAAATTTATAAAAAGAAATACATAAAAACTTGTAAAAACTCAAACTCATTGCCATCAAGTCTGTTGCGACTGGGCATCACCCTATCATCCAGAAAAGAGTTGCCCTTGTGGGTTTCTGAGACCGTTTACAGGAATAGAAAGACTCATGCCTTTCCTGCGGAGTGACTGGTGGTTTTGAACTGCTGACTTTACAGGTAACCATTTTTTCTCATTATTTGGAAAAATGCTTTACTTATGACCTTCATGTTTTGTTTTTGTTGTCGTTTTAAAAAGGAGTAAAGGGGGGGCTGAGCCCCGGTGGCCTAGTGGTTGACTGCAGAACTGCAGCCCACTGGCTTGGTGGTTCAAATCCAGCAGCAGCTCTCTAGGAGCAAGGCTGGGCCTCCCACTCCCACCAGAGGGCAGTAACACCAAATAAAAGAGGAGTAAGGGTTTTACTCAACATATCTTAGAAGACTATATGCTCTGAATTCAACAATGATAGATTGTTATTACTTCTTGATGTTCAAAATGAGAAATTCTCCTGATTAAAAAAATAAAATGCTTATGGAATTTGTACATCACTAAGCGCTCAGCAATGAGTTATTTTTCCATATAAAGTTTTGAAAAAGGTCATATGAACATATTAGAGAATTCATATAACCTACAGGGTCTCTATAGTACTTTGTAGATTGTTTCTCTATAAGATATGTCAAGACTTGCCTATTGAAATACATACTCACACAACAGGTATGAATTGGAGTATATTTCTAAAGTGTGCTTTCAAAATGTTTTTATGACACACTCATCTATTGGTGATCCTGTCCTCCAATTTTCCTGAGCTTTGCCATGCATCTTATTTTCTGTTTAGTGAAGAAGCTGAGTGATAGTTTATAGATAAGGGGGGAAAGCAGTCAATTGTGGACGGCCAAAATGAAGTGTGATTTTGGTTGTGAAATAATTTCCAGCTGTGTTTTAGTTTAAGAAAATGTCCAATATGACACTCCAACTTACCTCAGTCACACATTTGTTCAGGTAGTGGTTTTTAGATGACATCCAGACACAAGGAGCTGCTAATACCTAGAAGAAAAGATCAAAATTCAAAGTGACCTTGATAAATTGAAGAAACAGCATGCATCAGTTGAAAATACTTGCTATGCACATGTAATATGGGGGAGGAAAAATCTAAATAGAATTCACCACTCATTAATTTACACATTCATCAAATATTGATTGAGTGCCTCCTATTTGCTGGGCATAAAGTGAATATCATTTTACCAAAAAACAAAATGTCTTCAATGCATGGCTAACTCCTTGGAGAAAACCAAAATATACATTCAAAGTTATGTTTCTACATGTATAAAACATAATTGACTTAAAGTAAAAAACTGTCAGTAGGTCAAGAAACGATAGTATCATACATGTGTGTTTTTTTAAGTCTTATTCTTTTGACATGAGTCATTTTGGAACAATAAATCTTATTTAATTTTAAATATGCTACATATTTATAATGAGAGTAAATAAAGACATTTTCTTGATTCTATCTTTGCTTATAAAATCTCAGAAATGTTCCATTCACCTTTCAAGATCTTATTCCAGTAGGATCTTTCCTGTGTCTCCATCCTGGATTCTTTGAATAAGGAAGCACTCTGGTTTGATTGTCTTAGCTTGTGCTTACCTTCCCAGTATAAATATGTTTCTCTTTTTCATTCTCGAAGGTAGTCAAATTTAAACAATTACATATGTGATATTCTTGCTTTGATATGCACAGTATCCAAATACTGTGCATTGAAATAGGGTCAAATGAAATGCCATGTTTCCCTCACATGCCTAATGACACCGGGGAAACCATACATGTAGGCAGATTTTGACAGAGGAAATCAAGACCCTGATAAATGGACACACTTTATACAAATATATCAATAAAAAGGGATTCATGTTCAAGAAGTCATTAAAGTCCTTGAATTGGAGAACACTAGACAGCGAAGCCCAATTAAGAATTGATCAGACACAATTCATCTTCAAGCAAAACTACTATAATGACTTATAGTTTTAAATATAGTTTATAATGACTTAGTTTGAAAATAGTGTTCAAGAAACTATTACAAAATGTGGGGGAAAGTTAATAGTACTTGGTAAGAGTACCTAGAAATAATATGAGGTAGTTTCAGAATGTTTATGGGAAAATTGAATGGGAACACCATGGGGTTTTTTTCCCATGGATTTTGAAGTTCTCTTATCAATTCCCATTCATATATTTCTTTTTTGTTTGTTTTTACCACCTTTCCTTTAAAATGGACACTATATATGTTTCTACTAATGATCAGTATTTTACAACTCTTCTAACTGGGCTGTAATCTCCATAATGCTTTTATTCTTTTAGTTTTATTGCCTTAGGTGTGAGGAAATAAAGAGTTAAATTTTTAAACAGCCACTGATATGCTCTCTAAAGCAATTATTCCTTCTGTCACCAAGAGATAAATGTACTACCACAAGACATTACAAATGTGCTCTTCTAGACTCTAATACAAATTACTGTCAGACCACACCACTTAAAGCCTTCCTTCTCTTATTTAGTAAAGCCAATTTCTTTTGATTTTTTTACATATAACGAAGAAATATCTTGCTCTGGTGATTGTTGAACATATTTTAACAATTTTCAACCCTTTTGAAAACACATTAACAGCTTATAAACTCTTAACACCAATGAATGCTGAGAATTACAGCCACGTGGAATTAGTTGATGGGGAGGAGAACCTCTGTTATTAGGTGATTTTACCATGTGGTAAGGTTTCAGGAGTACCCCAATCAGTTAATGGTTTCTAAAGTTAGTCTTAACCTCAAACATGTCTCCAGAAAAAAAATTTAAACAGTAAAAATGGCATTATAGACATAACACTGTTATAGTTCCATCCCAACAAAAATGACCTTTGGGTCATTCAGATCATATTAACCTGTCCAGAGATCTTGAACACATTTTCCTAAGGACTGGAAAAAAATAGTGTGCCCTTGAATTAAATATTTCCTCACCTATTTTCCCAAGGGAGAAGTGTTACCACAGTTCTAAAGATACTCCTCAAAAAAAAAAAGATACTTCCTCCTCACTCCCTATATGGTTATTGATGCATAACTTGATTTCTATGTTCTCATTGGGATTATCATTCATAAAATTGAAAACATCTATTAAAACATTGAAATTTATCATACTTTGCATTGTATTAAAGCCAGTAATGAGTTTAAGAAATAGTTGTATATACCTGCTTACCCCTGAGTGGCACAAGTGATATACAATTGCCTATCAATCCACAGGATGGCAGGTCAAACCCACCTAGCAATATAATGGGAAACGTCTGGCAAATGTTTTTTCTATCTGCCTATTTTTTCTGTGGGGTATGAGAGTTGGGAATTGGGTCAACTTGCCTGGGACAGCATACTCAGTAGTTTGGCCATAGCCTTCCCAATCATGTGACCTAACATAATTTAAGCAGCTCTAAAGCAACCCATTATTCAGATCACAGCTTGATGTCCCGTGGCACAGGTGGGGGTAGGGCGGAAGATGCCTATTTTATATCTATGAATGAATGCTGTGGAATTTTTTTCTCTTCTTGCTCATGTGGTTCATGCATCTATCCTATCCACTTCCAGTTCTTTGGGCTTAAGCCAAAGGGCGTGCCAAATTGCCTGCTAGTCCTGGAAGTATACACCAGATGTGGTCACCTTGCTTCACCTCTTGCTTCCATTCCACTTCCAGCCTTCTGGTTCATCTTCTGACTTCCTTGTTGTTGTTGTTGTTGTTGTTGCTGCTGCGGTTGTTTGTTTTTTGTTTTTTGAACATCAGTGTCCTTTGATGGTGGGAGTAGGAGGCCCAACCTTTGCTCCTGTGGAGCCGCTGCTAGAATTGAACCTCCATCCCAGTGGGCCGCAGTCCTGCACACTACCACTACGCTACCAGGGCTCAGCCCCATCTTCTGACTTCTTGACTTCCTGGCTTCCCAACCGCAGCTGTCATGCAAGTCAGAAAATCCTCTACATTAACATCTGAATATATATGAATATATACCCACATACATATACATATGTATACATATGATGTATATCAGAGTATATATATATATTCTCACTCAGAATATATGTATATATAGTCTCACCCAGTTAGACTCACATCAACCAATAGAAATTTGCAATGAATTACTACACAAATTTGCTCCATGAAATGTTCAAGAAGAACAGATCTGTTTAAAGAAACAGATAATAAACTTTGTTATTAGGAGTCCCTGAGCGTACTTGAACTTTCAATGCTCTAATTAGCAGCAGCCAAGTATTACCTGTGGACACCGTCTAGGAGCTCTTTCTTATGTGTGCCATTGAGGCTATTATGCATCATAGCCACAGGCTTAAATGAAAAATTCCAACCAACTCCATTACTTATCAAGCCAATTCCAATTCATAGCAATCCAATAAGACAAAGTAGAACTGCTCCTTAGTGTTTCTGAGATTGGAAATCTTTATCGAAGACAGTCTCCCCTTTTGTTCACGGTCAGAAGACAGGCCTGGTCAAGCTTGAAAGCCCTTTTAAGTGGTTCCACATGTCACACATGGGGTCACCATGAGAGAAATCAACTTGGTGGCAACTGTGAAAGTTAGGTTTTGTGTTAACTTGACCAGGTCAAATTTTCAAAGGGTTGGCATTTGACACGTAATACTCCCAGATGACCTGATCTAACTCAATGTGGTCAATAATGTAGCCAATTATTTGTAAAATGATACAATCATTTGAATGGAAGTTTCCTCAAGGGAGCGGTGGGTGAAGCTGCTTACCATACAAGTGAATTGTGAGAAAGAGCTTGCTTACTTCTTTTATCCTGAGGAGAGATTCTGCATCGGGCTCATCATCTTCAAGCTATTTTAACTTCCACCAACAGGCTATCGTTTTACCTGCTGACCCTGGGTGGTCAGTGGTCTTCCATGGGACCTGCTGGCCTCGGATTCACTTGCTTTGTAGCCACAGGCCTGTGGTCTTCCTGATAATCATGTTTATTGGTCCCCCAAGCTTCCTGAGTCTGTAGAAGCCTGAAGAGTTGACATAAAGCCTAAGAATCTGCCCATTTCTGCAACTATATATGAGCCGATTTCTTGATATAAATTCTCAAAATATATCCTTGTACTATTTATGCTTCTCCTGTGAACTCAGCCTAAAACAGCACTTACCAACAAGCTGTAGGTTTTTATGGATTTTTAACAATGGGCATTATGTTTTCCTTTTTTTAATCTCAAAGACATTATATTTTTCTCTGGAATATTTATCTTCCAATTATTTGTAACTACTTAACATTTTTAATTGTTTTATTGGCATTTGCTTCACAAAGCATACAATTTAATCATTCAGTAGTACTAAGAATAGTTGTGCAATCACCATCACAATCAATTTCAAAACACCTTCTCATATTTGTTGTTATTTCTGCATCTCCCTTCACACTTCCCAGTGTGCCCCTAGAAAACATTTTAATATTTATTTAAATTCATTATTAATTGGAAGTTAATACAGGTCTCATAGCATTCCATAGTTCAATCACATCAAGCAATGTTATACAATTACTACTGCAATCAGTTTCCAAAAGTTCTTTTTCTTCCTGGACTCCTTGACATCACCTCCCTTTTGCCAATATACCCTCCCCTCCCCCCAAGCCCCTTACACTTGCTGTCCTTACAGGTGCATCAGTCCTGGGTTCATATACCAAAAGACAGAAAGACATACAGCACAGCTTCATGAATGTGACCCCCAACAACCTAGTCACCACTGAGCTAAACTCAAATATGAAGAAATAAACCAAAACAAAAATGCAAAAAGTGTTTCAGATTGTACATACATGGATTTATTTCTAATTATGTTTTAAAACACATCTATAGCACATTGGACCTGATCTGTTTTTTCAACATTTTCTGTGCAGGGGGATTTTTTTTCCATATTAGGTCTATGTCGGGTGTATTTTGTCTTTGAGTGTAACCTCTTGAGTGTTTGTTATATCTTTTTCTATTTTTCATTACATGAAACAGGATTGGTGAACCTACAGAGACAGCAAATAGAATAAGAATTCCAGAGTGGTACAGTGTGGGAGCAAGATAAAGGGGAGCTGATGTCAAAGAATTCAAGAAGGAAGTGAATTGTTTTGAAATTGATTGTGGTAACAATTGTACAATACAGCGTGATGTGACTGAACTATGGAATGATACGATAATTGTTTTAGTTGACCATTGAAGGGTTTTGGAAAAACAAACACACAAACAAAAATGCATAGTCACTCTACTCTGTCCTATAGGTCTTTAGCAGGCACGATTAACTTGGAGTCAGTGAGTTAATTTTTTTATTTACATAGTATGATTGCATATATTTGTAAATCATGTAAATTATAAACAGTAGCCAAATTCATGTCCCCCTGCCCCTGTACAATTCAGTGGTATCAGCTGCCTTCCTCATTGTGTGCAACCACCCACACAATCTACTTCTAAATTATTCAGCCATCAGTATCATAAATTTGGTGTGGCTTATATTAAATCTACCTCTTCCTTTTCCACACTTTCTTGGATAATGTCTAACTAATAAACTTTGCTTCCTATGCATTTTTCTATTTCATACTATTGCATTTATAAAACATATAACCTTTGTGGTTGACTATTTCACTCAATATATTTTCAAGGATCATCCATGTTGTAGAACATATCGGGACTTTGTTACTCTTCTTAGCACAGTAATAGTCCAACATATTTATATACCATATACTGTTTATTCACGTGTTGATAGACATGTAGATTGTTGCCGTATTTGGTTAATATGAACAATCATACAATGAATATACCAAAAAATATGTACCCTGGTATAGATGATTGAGTGTTTACAGTGCAATTTGTAGTTCATGTATTCTTGGAGTCTTGTTTTTGCCTCTTGACTTCAGTAGAATGTGGACTTATTCCATAAGTGTCATTGTTTCTTCATTACATATGAGCTCTTGAAATGATTAAATGTCAACTAGTTTTTATTTTATTTTGTTCAGGTATGGCGACTATGTATTCTTTCCATTTTTTAATCTTTCCAGCATGATTCAATATTTTGCCCATAGAATCTTTCAATATCACAAGTCAAGATTTGAAGCTTTCTTTCAGTTCTTTTAGTCCAGGATATGCTGACCATGTTCTGCGTTTTTGTTTTTCTAACTCTAGGTCTTTGCACATTTCACTAAAATATTTTACTTTGTCTACTCAAGGTGCCTTTTGAAATGTTCTGTTCAGCTCTTTGATTTCATCATTTCTTCCATAGTCCTTATTACAAGTAATAGCAAGTTTCAGAGTCTCTTCTGACATCACTCTGATCTTTTCTTCCTTTCTTGACTTTTTTCTTTATTTTGTTTTTAGATCACTTCATTGGGGACTTTTAAAGCTCTTATAACATTCCATACATCAATAGTTTCAAGTATATTTGTACATATGTTAGCATCATCATTTTTCAAACATGTGCTCCCTATTTGAACCCTTGGTATGTCAGCTCCTCTTTTATCCCTGCCCCCCCACCATTGTAACACCTTGATAACTTATAAATTATTATTGCTTTCATATCTTACACTGACCATGGGGTGAGTGGGTGGATTAAGCATTGATTAGCCCCTTAAGGGGGATTGCGTATCAATCATTTCAGTCAGTTCCCCCTCCACCTCTCCTCCCTCTTCCTTCTCTCTACTCTCCTGATATAGCTACTCCCCATTCTGTTCTCTATGGGTCTTTCTGACCTGGATTTTGTGCCCCATGAACTTTTATCTGTACCAGTATACTTGCTCCATTCTAGCCAGAAATGAAAGGTAAAACTGTGGTCATGGTAGCAGGAGGTGAAGAAGCCTCAAAGAAGCAGAGGAAAAATATGTTTCATCGGTGCTATCCTGAACCCCGATTGATTCCTTCCTTCCTTCCGACCCTCTTGCAAGGGGATGTTCTATTGTCTACAGATGGATTTTGGCCTCTACTCTGGACATTCCCAACAATATGTATTTTTGTTTGGTTGGTGCTTTTGTTTCTTTTGGGTTTTCTGGTGTCTGTTACCTGATTCTTTCAATATGTCACTATCACCAGGCTGTTGTGCTTCCTCCTTGTGGCCTTGCTGCTTCTCTGCTAGATGGTGACTTATTTAACTTCAAGCCTTTAAGACCCCAATGCTGTATCTTTTAATAACCCAGCACAGTGAGCTTTTTTCACCACTTTTGGTTATGCGTGCATTATATATTCAGTGATCATGCTGGGGAGGTGAGCATCACAGAATGCCAGGTTGTTCAAACAAAGTGTTCTTGCCTTGAGTGAGGGCTTGAGAAGGGGCCCAAACTCCACCCACTACCTCAATGTATTGCCATACAAATATATGTACTGTGTTATTCTGAGTAGACTGCAGAAACAAATTCATAATATGTATATGAACTTTATTTACAAAAGTAATTGAATATTGAGAAAAAATTCAAGCCTAGTCCAGATCAATTCCAGAAGTTGGATATTAACCCATGTGTTCAATACCAATTTACAAATTCCTCTTCAGACTCACAAAACACATGCAATGACACCAAATGCAGGAAGATGACAGGCCAGTGGGTGGAAAGTCTTGTGAATCCAGTGGCGGTAGAGGCATCCCAGTGCTGGCAGAGGTCTCCACATGGCTCCTTCATCTCTATTGCTTTAGCATAGCTCCATGTGTCTTGTCAGCAAGCATGTCTTGCATGGAGTAAGCCAGTGTCCACCTCCAGTGTGCTGTTTATCTCCTTAATGCCTCCAAGTGAGGTCATGAAACTGCAACCTGATTGACAGGCCAAATTCTACCCCTTCACACTTAAGTCTCAAATTGACAACAGATTATGTAACTACCATAGACCATCCCTTGTCAACTTGACAATTTGATGCAACTCTTTAGCCATATATATTTTTCAAGCAAACAATAAAGAAATCATATCTGTGCCACCCTCATTTAAACATAACATTCTATAAGTGAACAAGCAAAAATATCCTATGCCTAACAATTGCAGTTAATAACACCTATACCTTAGTCCTGTAATCCTATGAATATATTCCCCTACCTATGAGAGTTTGTAAGCCAACCTCTTCATGTCTTTATCCCTCCAAGTTTTTAATTTTTTTAATGTAGGGGAGAGCACAAATGCAGTCCCCCATGACCATAAATTATGTAGTTGAGCTTCCCACATTTGGTGAAATCACAGGGGTCAGCACATCCAGAAAGCAATGGGTCAGCCTGATCCTGGGAAAACCGCCTTCCTGATCCTGCTATCTCCCCTACTAGGTATTATCCCCCAGTTGGGGTGTACAATTTCTATACTGCCCACTTTCATCAACCCAGGGTTCTGAGGAGACAATTATAATCTTTGGCATGAAGAATCCTCATTCTAGTTGGAACCTGGTGCATCCCCATCCATAAGCCAAGTTAAATCAGGACAGGCTGTCCATGAAGTCAGCAGCAATATGCACCAGTTCACAGACTCAAATAGATTCTCTTCATCTGGTTGGGATCTGGCCAGTTCAATGTGGGCTACCTTACTTAACCTGACCAAGGTGCCCTTTGGTCGCCTCACACTTAGACCATGGACTCATCACAGATTGTGCTGGGTCATAAACTTCAGAACAGCCAACCTGCTCTCATCTTTTCCTCTAGTCCCTGTGAACCAGGTCCACATGTGTCAATGGCCAGTCTCAACCCATTTTTTATTGCTTTGTTTCTCCCACTTTGATCCATGTGGTCACTAGCAGACATGGCATCCTGTCCACAGGCTCCCGTTAACAGTTCCACACTAGAGTGAAGCGTTCTCTTCATGGTTCCAGATTTTTTTTCAGCTTTTGACAAAAACTACTAGTTCAAAATCTAAAAATCTAAAGGGTTCCTTTTTTTTTCTTCAATCTTCCAACAGTCCTCTAGGCAAGTCTCTTCATCTTTGAATGTCCTGAGCACCCAAGACATTGGGTGGAACTTATCTTTTCAGTCTTCTTTGCAGGTATGTCCTAATCCATTTAAAGATTCAAATTTTAATGTCTCAAGGAAAATGGCTTACAAGCTGTCTATTTTCATATTTTCCAATAATAACTTCTATCAATCATTGTATCAACAATAATAAGCAGAAAAAAATCAGTATAAAGAAAGTGGGAATCAGATACTAATCTCAATTCTTAAAACAGTCAAGTTCAAGTCTTATTTAGTCTTAATCCTTATATAAAATGTTCTAATTGATACAAAATATGGCATTAGACGCTGACAGTATCAAGCTAGATCCAGGCTTTTTATTAGTCATTTTGATCTATCAGCCATTTCACAAAGCAGCTCTGAAATATTCAAGTGGTGATTTTGTTCCCTGAGCTCACACTATACATTAATCACATTTATTGTTGCCATTTCACACAGGAATAACCAAATATTACAACCAATTAAAAGAATCGAAAGTTTAACTTTTCGTATTGTTTCTAGAAAATGGCCCAGTAAACTACATGGACATATCTGACCTCTGGGTAGCCAAAGAGGAAACACTACCATGAAGAGGAAGTCAAACGAGCAGCTACTCTGCATATTTATGATTTGTTTCTCTAGTAGCCCAATCCCAAGTTACCATAATGTGTTCGTCAGGATAGACTAGAGAGACATCCAGGGAGACTAATATGTATATAAGAGAGCTTCCTATATAAGAGCAATTGAATATTGAGAAAACATCCAGTCCAGTCCAGATCAAGTCTATAAGTCTGATATTAACCCATGTGTTCAATACCAATTTATAAGTTCCTCTTCAGACTCACAGAACACATGCAATGATGCCAAATGTAGAAAGATCACAGGCCAGTGGGTGGAAAATCTTGTGAATCCAGTAGAGCCAAAGGGGGCATCTCAGCACTAGCAAGGGTCTCTACATGGCTCCTTTAGATCCATGGTTCTAACATAGCTCCATGTGTCTTGTCAAAAAGAGTCTATGTCCCACCTACAGCAAGCTATTTATCTCCATTGCATCTTCAAATGAGGTCCTCAAGCTGTAACCTTCTTGACAGGCTAATATCCATCTCTTCACTATTAAGTCTAAAATTGACAACAGATTATGTAACTACCACATGTACCTAGTCCAATACTTCTATTTTTATGAATAATATATTTACATAAGTGCACACCTATGTTTTTACCTCTATTTATAGTTTTGCTTCCTAGTCCTTTCTCTGCTTTCTTTTACTTTCCTCCTGCAACACCATCACACTTTCCCTTCTTCTGCCTCTTAGTAATTCCTCTCAGCTAGATTGCTGTTGGTCCAACACTACCAGAATCACTGAGTCCTCTTCCTTGTTGCTTTTAGTTCCCTAGTTGTTCCCTGTCTATAACATTGTTTGTTGACCACTCCTTTTCCCATCTTGACCTTCCCCCAGGTCCTTCTGGAACTGTTTGTCCCAATGCTTCCCCCTCAGGATTGCTTCCCATGCCTATCTTATATTGGTATGCAAAGCAACAATAACAGGGACAAAAGTAAAATAAAACAAAAAAATTGAATAAAAAGAGAGAAAAAGGGAAAAGACAAAAAATGACAAAAAAGCATATGTAGTTCCAGGTTTAGCCACTGACTTTTATTATTATCTCCCCACTGGCCATGGGGAGTATCAAGAATTGCCGCTCCTAGCCTGAAGTCTATTTTGGGGTGGCTCCTCAAGGGTTCTGTGTCTTTGCTTTGCTCTATTTGGTGGTCTGTTATGTTCCCTTCCTAGTTCATGCCACTGTGGGGGGTGATCAGACTGGACACACTCCTTAGCATGTGTCCCCAGTCTGAAGGAACATCATTCTCAGTGTTTGGTATGGCAGTATGGGGTCTAGTCCCTCTCTCTCTCTTTATTCTTCTCGGTTTGCTTCTGTGTGCTCATGGCAGGCAATCTACAGGCCAATCTACAGGTTTAGTATTGGCTTCTGTAGTACATATTTCTAGTGAGGGCAGGAGTCAGTTTGGCTCTGATTGAGACCAGCCCTATACACCTCTCTGTTCATGAATTTCTCCATGTGCTTACATTGCCCACATGGTTTAGTGTACTGTGGTGGGGTCTGCATTCCCACTCCCATTTGTGGGCAGACATAAAAGACACCCTCCGCATGAGTGAAGTAGTACCCTACTCTCCCAGTGTTATCATCACCTCTCTCTCTCTCTCTCTCTCCTCCCTACCTGATCCTTTCCCCTTCTTTGTATTGGCATGAAATGTACATCCTTGAGTTTGGTCTGTCCCCTAGCCAATTGGCTATAACTTAGCCTGTAAAGTATGGGATAAGGGATGTTTCTTCTATACCTACTGTGCTGACTATACTTACCTCAGTAGACTCATGTTGCACTTGTCCTTTTGTGATTGACTAACTTCACTTGGCATAATTTCTTCCAACTCTTCCAATTAGATGATGTGCTTCATGTGATCATCTGTTACTTTTTTTTTAGTATATGTGCTGCCGAAGCAAGCACCATCTGTTACTTTTTAGTGATGCATAGTACTCAATTGTGTGTATGTGCCAGAGTTTTCAAATGCACCCATCTATTGATGAAGATTTAGATTGTTTCCAGTTCTTTGTTATTGTGAATTGTGCTGCAATAAACATTGGAGTACAGACAACTGGTCTTAGTCTATTCCTTACCCCTTCTGTGTATTTGCCCAGTAGAGGGATTGGTGAGTTGTGACATAACTCAATTTCTATTTGCTTTAAATCTCAGTAGATGACTTTCCACGGTGGCTGTACATATCTACACAACCACCAGCAGTGGAGGAGAGTTCCTATCTCACCACATCCCCTCCAACATTTGTTGCTCTCTCAAGGGTGTTAGATGGTATATCATGGTTGTTTTAATCTGCATTTATCTGATGGCTAATGATCAGGAGCATTTTTTCGTATGTTTATTGGACATGCGGGGTCTCCTCCTTAGTGAAATTTAGGTTCAGATCTTTTGCCCACTTCCTCAGGAGGTTAACAGTTTTCTTCTTTATGCAGGCTAGAGAGTATTGTAGGTTTTAGTAATGTGTTAGTCCAGGTAAACTACAGGAACAAATTTCAGAGACACGCATATGGATACAAGGAATGGGTTTATACTCAAGAGGAACAGGACATTGAGAAAAACATCTCAGCCCAGTACAGCTCAAAATCACAAATCCGATATTAACCCATATGCCTGAAATCAGTCCATAAAGTCTCCCTCTGACTCACGAAGTCACAAGTCAGTGGATACAGAGTCCCGGCATTGGCAGGGGTCTCCCCACGGCTCCTCGCTTCCAGGGCTCAGTGTCCATCAACAGCATCCCGTGGTGGTAGAAGCACCTCATCGCTGGCAGAGACCTCCATGTGGCTGCCCCAGTCTCAGAGGTCCGGCTCCATCAGGGCAAAGCCGTGTGGTGTCTCCACCAGTTACTCCAGCCTCCCAGATGCCACCATTCTGTGTTGCCTGTGATTAATCATCTCTGAAACTAACTCCCAACAACTGGGGAAGATAACTTCTCATCTTCACGAGGGAAATATCGCGAAACTTCCCTGGAGCTTCAGGTGAAAGCCATGCCCACATAGAAAGCCATAGCTCTCATAGACTACTCAATGGCTATCTCCAGATTAACAGGCTAGACTCCATCCCTACATTTCAATCATAAAATTAACATAAGCATACGACTGCCACAAGTAATAAGTCCCTTGTTTATTGTGTCATTGTTAAAAACTCTCTCCCTGTCTGTGAGTTCTGGTGAAGTTTTTATATGCACATAGCTGTTTCTTTCTTATTATAATCCACTTGTCGATTTTAAGTTCATCTGTGTGGTTGTCTTTCCCTATTTCAGTTAGTCTATCCATTCCCTGCACCAAGGTTTGCCTCAATTCCTTTGTTGATGGTCTTGATATTTGGGGGCTTTACTTCTAAATCTGTGATCTATCTTGGGTTTGTTCTTGTACATGGGGTCAGGTAAAGATCTTGTTGCATTTTTCTAAATATAGATATTTGTTATTTCCACCACCACTTGCTAAAGAGAGTATCCACCTCCTTCTTGATGCTTTTGGAGCCCTGGTTGAAGATCAGTTGTCCGTATGCTGATGGCTTTATTTCTGGGTTTTCTGTTCTTTTCCATTGGTCTGAGTATCTGTCATTATTCTAGTATCATGCCATTTGACTACTGTGGCTGTATAGTAAGTGTGGTAGTTACACAATCTGTTGTCGATTTGAGACATAGGGACGAAGGGGTGTGTAGTCTGTCAATCAGGTCACAGTTTGAGGATCTCATTTGGAGGTGCTAAGGAGATAGATAGCTCATTAGAGGTGGGACAGAAGCACAAACCCTGTGAGACTTTCCATTGACAAGATAGATGGAGGTGCGCTAGAACTCTGGAGCTGGAGGAGCCGTTTGCTGAGATGTTTACATCACCTCTGGATCCACAAGACCTTCCATCACCAGCCTGTGATCTTCCTGTATTTGGAATCATTGCCTGTGTTTTATGTGTCTGAAGAGGACCTTATAGATTAGGATCGGACATATGGGATATCAGACTTATGGACTTGATCTGGACTGGGCTGGAAAGTTGCTCAATATTCAACTGTTCTTGTATATAAAACTCTTTCTTATTACACATATGAGTGCCTATGAATGTGTTTCTTTAGTCAACCAATATAAATACAGTAGGTGTTATAGTCAAAATAGGTGAGTTCTTGGACTTTCTTTATTTTATTTTATTTTATTTGCTTTCCTTCCTTAAGTACTTGTTTGTATTAGTGTTAGTATTTGAGGCACAGTAAGATAAAGCTTGGCACAGGTTACCATGGCTGATGCAGCTTAATCAAACATTGTTTCCAGTGCTTTTAAAAAATCAATTTGTTGGGGACTCGTATAGTTCTTATAATTGTATCATCAGTTGTATCAAACATTGGTACTGTGATACCATTGTCATTTCCAAGACATTTTTTACTTAAACCTTTGTATGGTAGTTACATAATCTGGTGTCAATTTGAGAGTATTGTGAGTGAAGGGTTAAGTCTGGCCTGTCAATCAAGATATAATCAATGAGAACTCTGTGTGGGCATGGTCTTCTCCTGAGGATTCTGAGAATTCCTGAGTTTTCCTCCTTGGAGGTGAGAGACACACACTTTCTTGCTGCTCCCTTGGGCAAGTATCTTGGAATGCAAATGTCCTGAGTACTCCACAGCACTGGGGGGCATATCTTTTCCAAGTTTTCTTTATAGACATGCCTAAACCCATCTAAATATTAAATTAATGGCTCTAAACAAATGGTCCTACAAACTACTTTCATCCTTGCCAAAATCATTTCTATAAATTCCTATACCACAATAATAAGCAGAAGAAATTAGTATAAATCAAGTAAAATCAGGTACAAAACTCAACTCTTAAAACAGTCAAGTTCAATCCTTATTTAGTTTATCTAAATCTTTATTGAAATTATTGTGTGATAGTTGATGCCTCTGAGAAGATCAAAACAGAGCCATGCTTTCTGTCAGCCATTTTGACCTTCTGTCAGTCACTTTCCTTAAGCAGCATGGTTTCTGAGAAATTCAAAACAGTGATTTTGACCCCTGAGTTCAAAAATATACATTAATCACATTCATTTTTTTCCATTTCACACAGCAATAACCAAAGACTACAAACGAAGCAAAATAATAAACTCTAACTTCCCATATTCTTTCCAGAAGAGAACCCAGTATATTGCAAGGATATATCTGACTTCTGGATAGTCAAAAAAGAAACACTACCATGAGACAGAGGTTAAACAAGGATACGTTCTCCATCTTTATGATTTGTTACCCTAGTACCTCATTTCCAAGGTACCATAATGGGTTAGTCTGTGAAGACTAGAGAAACAAATTCATAGACACTGATATGGTATAAGAGAGAGTTTTATATAAAAGGTAATTGTACATTAACCCAGACCAATCCAAGCCCATAAGTATGATATTAGCCCTTATGTCTGATACCAATTGTGTTAGACAGGGTTCTCTAGAGAAACAAAGACAGAACACTAATAATTATGATTATATATGTTTATATTTATATAGATACCTAACATAAGAAATAAGTAGTTAAATAATCTATAAATCAGTATGAATGACTTAGTGCAACTCACTTGCATGAGACAACTAATACACTGGCAGTCCTTCAAGTCTTGAGGGCTACCAAGTAATCCTGTGCAGAGCAATTGAGACTATCTGGTCACAGGCAGCAAACAGTAAGGCAAGTGACCAACAGTCAACCAGATGTCAAGATCCGATAGTCCCCAGGTCAAGAGATGTATATTCCATATTATATTCAAGCAGGGCTTGAAGGAACCTCAATTTACAGTTAAACAGTCCAAGGATTAGGTGTCTCATGGATAGTGTTGCTTTCAAATCAAGGCATAAGCAAGGCAGCCAGCTGCACACTGGTCCAAGATCCAAGAGCATTGAGAGAAAGGCAAGACTCGCCAAGCAATTTATATCTCCACCCTTCAATTAATCTCACATGTGTTCATTGGCCATGTTGTCACAAAAAACCTACCTATCTTCATTGGCCATGTTCGCACAACAAACCTACTTATCACATCAATGTATAAAGTACTCTTCACACTCAGGAAACACATGCAATCAGGCCAAAGGCAGGACAATCACAGCCTAGTTGGTACAAAGTCTTTGGATCCAGTGGCATTAGAAGCATCTTAGTGCTGGTAGGAGTCTCCACATGTCTTCTCCAGCTTCTAGAGGTGTATCAGAATAGGTCCTTGTGGCTTTTTCTCAGGGATGATTCACAAGGAGTCAGCCGAGAGAGAAAGAGTGTTTCCCCTCTCCAAGGAAGAAAAGCAGCAGTAACTAGAATTCTCAGGAGAAGGCCATGCCCACACTGAGGTCTCATTGGCTCTCTCCAGATTGACAGGTTAGACTCCACCCCTACATTCTTAATCCTCAAATTGACAACAGATTAGGTAACAACCACAGAGGGGTTATTCTGTTGACTCTGTCACAGTTGCTGGAGGTTTTCATATATGTGTTAATGGATGACAAGCTTCCTCTGATAACTCTTTTTGCTATATTTCAAAGATTTGGCTATGTTATATGCTCATTCTTATTAGTTTCTAGAAACGTCCTAATTTTCTCTCTGGTCTGGAACAGTACCCATTTGTGTCACAGAAGATTGCTATAAATCTTCCAGTTGTTTGTCCTTGTTTTTCTGTTGATCCTTTTGTTGGTCTTCAGCTTTCTGGTGTGGTAGTCTAAGAGGGACATTTGAGTAATTTCTATGTGTTTGCATTAACTCAGGCTTGACCTGTGTACCAGCATGGGGTCCATTTTAGCAAATGACCCATGCATATTTGAAAAGAATGAGAATTTTTTTTTGACTGGAGAGCTCTATAGATGTCTATCAAGTCCAGTTGCCTAATTGTAGTGTTTAGTTCTGTAGCTTCCTTGCTGAGTTTCTTTCCCACTGATCTATCTTTCTCTGATAGCCAGGTATTGAAGTCACCTACTATGATTCTTGAATCTGATTTCCCTTTTTCATCTTTTGAATAATCTGTTAGATGAATTTTGTGAGTTTCTCATTAGGTGTGTATATATTTATTAGGCCAACAGGTTCCTGGTCCACTGATACTTTGAGAATTGCCCATCCTTGTCTCTTGTTATGATTTGTACCTTGAGGTCAGTTTTGTAGGCGATCGGTATCAAAATCCTTGCTTTTATTGTTTTAATTAGTCTGGTATATTTTTCACCAATCCTTTACTCTTAGTCTATTTTGGCCTATGAGTTTATGATATGTCACTTGCATGGTTAACTCTGATAATCTTTGTCTTTTAATGAGGAAGTTCAGGTCACTAATATTCTGGGTAATAGAAATTGACATTTTAGATTATACCACCATCTGTGGATACATTGCTGTCATCTCATGACTTTTGAATTGGATTATTTCCTATCTTCCTTCAAGTAAGTGTGCTGTGTTTATGTGTGGGGGGGGGCAGGGTTCATTTTTCATTTTCCCTCTGAAGCAATGTTATCTTGGTAGTTGTTTTCAGTGCGTCGACTTTTGGATAGAGTTGATCTATATGTTGGTCTCCTGCTTGTGCTTGGAGGTTGTTGGTCTTCTGATCACAGTGACTCAGCAAGAATTTCCACAGGGTTGGTTGTCTTGTGGCATGTTCTTTGAGTTTTAACTTATCCTGGAAGATTTACCTCATTACCCATCTTATAAGATAATTTGGCGGTGTAGAGGATTCTAGCATTGGCATTTTTTTCTTTCAACTTTTGGAAGAGGTTATTTCACTCTTACCCCCTCTTCATGGTATCTATTGATAGGTCTGAGCATATTCTTACCTGAGCACCACTGTATGTTATCACCTTTTTTTCTTTTGCTGCTCTTAAATTTTTCTCTTTTGCCTTGAAGTTGGATAGTTTAACTATTATATGCCTTGGTGAGTTATTTCTGGGGGTTAGTCTAATTGGAGTCCTTTCTAATTACTGTATGAATGTCTGATTTTCACTCATGAAGGTGGGGAAGTTTGCTTCCAGAAATTCCCTTACTAATGTAGCTGTAAACTTCTTTGTTATGTCTTGTTCTGAAAAGCCAATTATTCAAATATTGTTCCTCTTCATAGCATCTGTCATTGATCTCAGGTTTTCTTTTGCCTTTGATTATCTTGTTTGACTGTGTTTACCATTTGTTGAAGTTTGATTGATAGGCCTCAAGATCATTGGTATGATTCTCTGCCTCTTCTAGACTATTGATGACATCGATTATCTTGTGGCTTGCTTCTGTTACCCCTTTGATTAGTTCTTGTATTTTCCTGTGATTCATTAACTTCATCCTCTCTATTGTGGATTTTATGCTATCAGTGTGTGCTTATTCTGTGTTACTTTCCTCATATCCTGTATTACTCCAAGCAGCATTCTGAAGATTTCTTTTTGTTGGAGATTAAAGTGTTTGTTCTATGAGAGTCATTAGGTTTATGATTTCTTTTACTCTTGCTGTACTTTATTTTTCTTGTTTTCTCATTGAGAATGTTGCTGTATGTTGCTAGCCATGTGTCCTTTTTAAAGAACTGGGTGCCATGTTCCCAAAAAACTGAGGGGTTCTGAGCTCTTTCTTTGTGGGACTGGTAAGAATGGATTTGGGACCTACTGTGGTGAGACAGGCTGCTGTATACTTGAAGTGACTCTGGGATTGGTTGCAGTTTGGAACTTCATATGGTGTGCAGAAGCCAGTGTCTATAAGTATGCCACTGGGTTGGGGCAGGCCTGCACTGTGGGCACAGGCCTGGTATTGTCTGGACACAATTTTCAGTCTTTCCAAGACACTCTATGGAGCCCCAAACTGGTAGATCCATAAATCTTACAATCATCAGGATTTTGAAGAAAATATTTGATACATCTCAATAAAAGGAGGATAAAAACACACAAAAAGTTCTGATACTAGAAAAAAATTGCAATGTTTCAAACAAAAAACATTGTTCTAAGAAGGAGTAGAAAAGGAAGGAGTAAAGGATATGCAAAATGAAAGGGGTAGGGGAATAGCAGCAGCCTCTGCAAGACAATTAGAGATAGAACAAATAAAATGTTAAATTGAAAAAATAGATTATAAATATCACACAAGTAAAAGAAAAGTGTAGCAGGTAGAAAATGGAAAGATGATAGAATGTGAGCACCTCATTAATGAATCAATGTTTGACAAATCAGAGTTTGAGAAAGGGCTGGTAGACAAAGTAAAAGAAAGCAAAATATCAATGACTGGACACACAAAAAATGTCTGTAACAGAAAGGCATCCAGTACCAGCATGTAAATATTGCTGAATGAAGAGATGAACAAATGCACTTGCATTTTTGCATCAGACACTGTAGAAGTAGGATGAGTCTATGACAATTTGCATTTTTTATGAAAATGTTGTGGTGAAATATTACCTATCAATCAGTCACAGCCTGATGCCTTCTAGCCCTTCTTGTAAGCAGAAATTGAAAACTCCCTTCTCCAACTGTTCTTCCAGCTTCATGCCTCTGCAACTCTCTGCTTCCAGGAGTTGGTGTCCTGTATGTTTCCACCAACTTTTGATCCAGGCAATTCTGTACCAACCAGTCTGTGCTTGCCTGCTTCTCAGTTCACCATTCAGTTTCACCAGAATTGAACTAAGTGAATCTAAAGAGGGATGTATGGACTGGCATGAAATTTATAGTTTTGAGTTGGACAAGGTTGGGATGCCTTCTTTAAATATAATTATTTCTTATATATGTGTGTGTGTGTGTGTGTGTGTGTGTTTAACATCAGGGTTTTTCCCCCTGTGAAACCCATCCTAACACAGAGATCTAGATTTCACCCAGCAAAAATTGAAGAGAAATAAAAAAGTATATCATCTCTTGGAACATGTGCCAAGATACAAACAGTTGTTTGCTTTCTCTGCCTGACATTGACAGCATTTATGTTGCCTTTGTTGTTGCTACTCAGTGCCATTGAGTCAGTTCCAATCCCTATTAACTGTGCACAACAGAACAAAATGTTGCCCGCCCTGCACCAGCCTCCCAATTGCTCTTATACTTGAGCCCAGTGTCGCAGCCACCATTTCAATCCATCTCCTTGTGTGCCTTCATCGTTTTATTGCCCCGTTACTTTACCAAGCATAACGTTCTCCACACACTGGTCTTTCCTGGAAGCATGTTCAAAATATGTAAGGCTTTCAGGTCAGGTCTTGCCATTCTCGTCTCTAAGGAGCACTCTGGCCATACTTCTTTGAAGACAGACTGACTTGTCCTTTTAGCAGTGCATGGCACTTTCCATATTCTTCTGCAGCACCATGACTCACAGGTACAAATTCTTCTTTGGTCTGCCTTATTCAATGTCCAACTTTCACACACATATGAAGCTATTAAAATACTGTGGTTTGGATCAGGCACAGCAAACTCCCATGGGTCAGGCCATGACTTAGAATAGTAAATCCTCACTATCTCGGTGAATAATGCCATTCTCTCTTTGACTCAAGGGTCAAACTAAGTTTCAAACCCACCCTGCATTCTCACATAACAATGGCTTCTCCTGGTAAAATGGAAAACACAAAAGAGAAGTTACTCCAGGTAGGTAGGCAGAAGGTGAGGGAGGAAGGGAGAAGGGAGAAACAGGTCATAATGATCGGTATATAATCCCCCATCCACACACACACACAGGTGGGTGAACAGCAGAAATGTGCATTAAGGGAGACAGTGGTCCATGTAAGATATAAAAAAATGATAAATTAAAATTTATCAAGTGTTTATGAGGGTGGGAGAGAGGAAGAAGAAAGGGGAGCTGATACCAAGGGCTCAAACAGAAATTTTAGAAATGTTTAGAAAATGATGAATGACAACATATGTACAAATATGCCTCATATAATTGATGTATGCAATGTTATAAGAACTGTAAGAGCCCACAATAAAATTACTGTTTTTTTAAAGTTACTATTAGCCTATTGATCATTTTGACTGTACAACAAAATTAAACAAACGAGATGTACTGCCATCAGGTTGATTCCAACTCACAGAAACCTTAGAGGACACAGTAGAACCTACCTCTGTGGGTTCTCAATGTGTAAATCTTCGCAGGAAGAGCCTCATTTTTCTCTCAGGAAGCAGCTGGTGCTTTCAAACTGCTGATCCTGCAGTTCACAGCCCAAGCATCACTCACTATACCACCAATTGAATATGAAGAAATTTTCCTTTTAAATTCTCAATATTTAAACTATTTTGGAGGAAAAATCCGCTATTCTTTATTCCATTTGTCTATGAACTTTTTTGAAGATTCTATTCTAGTAAGATTTTATGTCAATTTGACCAGGCCAGGATTCTCTTATATGATCTAAGAAAGCGTAGGCAACTGCAAGGTGATATCTTCTGTAACACAGTCAGACAGTGGTGTGAAGAATAGATTAGAATATCACCTTCAGATCACAACCTTGTTACAATTAAAGTAAATTTCATCTGAGATATTGCCTACTCTGACTCTAGATTAATATTAGAGGGAAGCTAGGTCACTTCTGCTGGATCTGAATCCTGCATCTGGTTTGTTGGCCTGTGATATTGCCTGTCTGTGACAGAAGCCATCAGCAGACCACTGACCTTGAATTCATTCAGCCCTGCTTGCATCAGCCTGTGGCCCTCATACTTCATCTTCCTGCTTTCTGTTCATCACCCTCTGTAACGACATGAGCTGGGAGAAGCCTCCAGGTTAAATCTGATTCACAGGCTTGCACCAGATTGGATTTGTGCACTTCCTAAAACTGCACGAGCCACTTCTTCATAGAAAACTCATTCTAAATACAAAAATGTACAAGTCTCACAGGTTTTGCCTAACACCCTCTCAC
This sequence comes from Nesogale talazaci, assembly GCA_004026705.1. Taxonomy (NCBI): domain Eukaryota; kingdom Metazoa; phylum Chordata; class Mammalia; order Afrosoricida; family Tenrecidae; genus Nesogale; species Nesogale talazaci. The sequence goes on along the minus strand of PVJH01009135.1, from coordinate 30,145 downwards.
ATATTGTCTTATTCTAGGTTCCTCTAAAAAATTTACCTGAGATGATGACATATGCATGTACCTAATTTGGGGAATGTTTCAAGGAAGAGGAATGGGAGTGTGAAAAATGGAAAATATGGAAGAAAGGTGAAGAACCCAACTTTGAAATGGTTACAGGTGCAGACAACAAGGGCCTACCCACTGGGAAATCTGTGTAGATGTGGAATCATTTGTCCAAATTAATATATTACTGAGAAGATCCCTGGCATAGTCGTTAAATGCTAACTGAAAAGTGGCTAACCACAAAGGCCACTCATCTGTGCTCTGGGGAAAAGATTAGCGTCAGTTATCATAAAGATTCACAATCTTGGAAACCCTATGAGGCAGTTCTACTCTTTTATGAGTTCAAATTTGACTGGAAAGCGATGGGAGAATGGGAGACAGATGCAGTGAATTCAATGGACATCCCACAAAATATTCCACAAAATAGTAGCAGAGCAACTCCATGGCAAAAGTCTGACATAAGCAATGCAGTTTAAATTCTCAACATTTAAATTTTCTTTGGTGACAACAGGCTACACTAAAGGGTAGCCTGAAATAAGTGTACCAAGAACATGTGAACAGTGGGTTGAAATGCATCAAACATCCACAATAAATGCTCATGAGCAGCAGTGAAGAAACCCAAATGAAAATTGTACTAGATAAACCTGCTACAAATGTGTTAAAAAGCAAAAATGTCACTTTGAGGACTGAGCTCCAGGTGATCTAAGTCTTGGTACCTTTAATTCCTTCATACTCATGTGAATATCCTACTAGTATATTCATTATATATTGCATGTATAAATACTGAAGAGTTGATGTATTTGAATTATGGTATTGGCAAAGAATATTTAATATATCATGGATTTCTAGAAGAATGGACAAAATTTACTTTTTAAATGTACAATTAAAATGCCCATTAGAAAGGAGGATGGCGATACTTCATTTTACATATCTTGGACATACAATCAGTTAAAAATAGTCACTAGAAAACAACATCGTACTTGGTAAAGGATCATTGAAAAAGAAGTGGCTCACCAGATGGATTGTCACAGTAGCTATAATAATGGGATCAAACATTAGCAATGATTGTGAGGATGACCCAAGATCAGGCAGTGTTTCATTCTGTTGAACATAGGTTCAGTATGAATCAGAAAACAGTCCAAACAGTACCTAACAATAGCATGAGTGCAGAGATTAAAAATAGATCAATAAAAAACAAGATTGTTCATCAAAGCATCATGAAAAAAGCAATTCCTGTGTTCATATTATGAGATAAATGCAGCTTCATAGGTAGAAAGGAAAATAACTTAAGCACACCAGTGATATTAATGCTAGCTGTTTATCCACATTTTCTTCTAGGGGAATTAACCCACCACAGTCAATATTGACAATGTTTTCCACCAGGCAATACTATATTACTTATATTAAAACTATATCCTGATTTAGGTAACCAGAAAATGGTGATCACCATCAGAGAAAGAAAGAAAGTTAGTCCTGATTATCCAAAATTTTATAATTTGAAATTATTTCATCAACCTTCCTAATTTCAGCCACGGTTCCTGGGTTAGTCTGGGTTGACTAGAGAAACAAATTCATAGACACTCATATGTATATAAGAAAGAATTTTTTATAAAAGAGTAATTGTATATTTAGAAAACATCTCAATCCAGTCCAGATCAAGTCCATAAGTTTCATATTAGCCCATAAGTCTATATTAGTCCACAATTTCCTCTTCAGACTCATACAACACAAGCAATTATGCCAAATGCAGGAAGATCACAGGCCAGTGGGTGGAAAGTCTAGTGTATCCAAGGAGGGTGGAAGCATCTCAGTGCTGATAGGGGTCTCCACGTGTGTCCTCCTGCTCCAGGGCTCTGACTCCATCAGCACAGCTCCATGTATCTTGTGAAGAGGAATGTCTCAAGGGCATGAATGTGTCTGACCTCCACTAAGCTATTTATCTCCTTGACTCCTCCAAATGAGATCATCAAGCTGCAACCTGATTGCCAGACTAGACTCCTCCCCTTAGCAAGTTGACAAGAGAGTATGTAACTGCCACAGTCCCCTTTTTATTAATCAATCTTACAGACCTTTTATTTTGTTTTGATTTTACAATTAAAAATAAATCCAGGAGAAAATAAAAACAAAAAGATGAAGGTGAGAAGAAATAACAGGGCAAATATATGTTCTTGAATATAACAATTGAAGTTAGGCATTAAAATTAATTTGGGTTAGAGATAAATATTAACAAGCTGTCTGTCAGTTTATCATACTGTGGTGGCTTGTGTGTTGCTGTGATGCTGGAAGCTATGTCACTAGTATTTCAAATGCTGGCAGGGTTACCCAAGGTGAACAGGTTTCAATGGAGTTTTAGATTAAGAGCAAGCAACGAAGATAGCCTAGCCTGCTCACTTTGGAGGAAGAAGCTGCTGAAAACCTTATATGGCTATGCATTTTGTGGAAAGTCTGTGGGAGTGTAGTCTTTGAAATCTTCATTTGCTGATGGGGGCACAACTCAAAGTAAGAAGAAACCACTGCAAACATTGGTAATTCTTGTAACTTGGAATGTACAATGTATGAATCATGGAAAATTGAAAGTCCTCAAAAATAAATAGCATGCATAAGATCAATATCCTAGGTATTAGTGAGCTAAAATTGAGCTGGTATTGGCCATTTCTACCATGCCAGAAAAGACCAATCAAGAGGGATGGCATTGCGTTGATACTCGAAAAGGACATTTCAAGGTCTATCTTTAAATACAATGCTGTCTGTGATAACTTTATATCTCTCTGCCTTTCAGGAAATCCAATCATTTGCATTGATTATTCAAGTTTATGCAACAACCACAGGAAATTGAAGAATGCAACCAGTGACTTCAGGAAGAAAGTGATCAAACATGCAATCAAGATGAAATGGACAGTTATTAGCGATTAGAATGAAAAAGTTGTAAACAAAGAAGTAGGAACATAAGTTGAAAAATATGAATGTAGTGATAAAAACTAAGCCGGAGATCACATGATAGAATTTTGCAAAACCAACAACTTTTTCAATCTAAATATCTTTTTATACAATACAAAAATTTCCACAAATGGAATATACAGAAACAAAATTGATTACATCTGTAGGAAGATACAGTGGAGAAGTTCAATATCAGGAGCTAAGTGTTCATATGAAAGTTAAGGATAAGTAGAAGAAAATGAAAACAAATCTATGAGAGCCAAAATGTGACCTTGAGGCTATGCCACATGAACCTCAAGAACATCTCAAGAACTGATTTGAAGCATTGAATATTAATGACAGGGGATTTGATGAAGTGCAGGAGGACAGTGAGACCATCGTTCACAAAGCATGCAAAAGATCATTAAAAGGACAGGAAATAAAGAAAATAATCTTTATCAGAAGAGATTCTGAAGCCTACTCTTAATCATAGCATTGCTATGGAAAATGGAAGAAAGGATAGAATCAGAGAGCTGGAAAAAAACTTCTAAGGGCAGCTAAAGAAAACATACCCAAATATTACAACAAATAATGCTAGAACCTAAAATTAGAAAATAAAAGGGAAAGATATGCCCAGCATATCTGAAACTAAAAGAACTCCAGAAAAACTTTAAGTTGCAATCTTTAAAGATTCTATTGACAACATATTGCATGATCCATGAAGCATCAAAAGAAAATGGAAAGAATACCCAGAAGCAGTGTACCTTAAAGAACTATTTCAGGAGAAGCATATTGGCAAGAGATAATGGAGTTAAAAGAAGACAGGGGTCAGCAAACTTTTGAGACCAAAGAGGCAATCCTGTCCCTCCTAACAACTTTAAAATCACTCAAAAGCCTTAAATATGTTTTTCCAAACAAATGAAATCACCGTGATCTTTAATAATAACCTTCAAAAGTTTTCAATGTTACTTCAGAGTCACACATTCACACTGAAAGAGCTGCATATGACTCACAAGCCACAGTTTGCAGACCAATACCTTAGACAAAAACAAAGGTCCAAGAATTGATGAAATACTGATTAAAGTGTTTCAGCGAGCTGAAGAAGCACTCATCTATGCCAGGAAATGTGGAAGATGTCTATTTGGTCAACTGACTTGAAGAGATTCATATTTGTGACCATTCCGAAGAAAGGTGACCCAACAGAATGCCCAAACTATAGAATGATATCAAGATATCACACGCAAGTAAATTTTTGCTTAAGATCATCCAACAACAGTTGTAACAGTACATTAACAGGGAATTACCAAAAGTTCAGGCCAGAGTCAGAAGAGGATGTGGGAGAAAGCTTATAATTGCTGAGGTCAGTAGGATCTTGAGTAAAATTGTTTCATTGACTATGCAAAAGTTTTCAACTACGTAGACCATAACAAACTATGAATCATCCTGAGACAACTGAGAATTCCAGAGCACTATATAGTGCTCATGAGAGAACTTGTACATGGATCCAGAGGCAGTTGGGCAAACAACTAGAAATATTACATGGCTTAAAATTAGGAAAGCTGGGAGCCAGAGTTGTATCCTCTCACCATACTTTTCAATTTGTATGCCAAGTAAATCATTATAGAAGCTGGATTATATGAAGAAGAATGTGGTATCAGGATTGATACGCAGATGACACAAAATTGCTTGCTGAAAGTAAGGAGGATTTTAAGCCCTTGCTGAAGAAGTTGAAGGATTATTGCCTTCAGTATGGTTATGTCTCCATGTACAGAAGACCAAAATCCTCACAAATGAACCAATAGGTAGCATCATGATAAATGAAGAAAAAAACTGAAGTTGTCAAGGATTTTTATCTTGCTTAGCTCCATAATCAATGCTCATAGAAGCAGCAGTCAAGAGAACAGAAGAGGTATTGCATTAGGTAAATCTGCTATACAAGACCCCTTTGGAGTATTTAAAAGCATGCTATTGTTTTGAGGATTAAGGTATGCCTGACCCAAGTCATGGTATTCTTCATTGCTTCACATGAAAATTGGGCATTGAAGAAGGAAGTTTGAAGAAGAATGGATGCACTTGAATTCTGGTTCCTGAGAAGAATATTAAAAGTATCGCGGACTGGTAAAAGAATAAACCAATCTGTGCTGGAAGAAGTAAGGCCAGAGGGTTCTTAAGAGGCAGGATGGGAAGACTTAGTCTCCCCTACTTTGGACGTATTGTCAGGAGAGATTAGTCCCTGGAGAAGGACATTAAGTGTGGTAAAGTTGATGGACAGTAAAAGAGAGGAAGGCTTCCAGTGAGACAGATTGACACAGTGGCTGCCACAATAGGCTCAGGTATAACCAGGTTGGTATATGTACCAGTAATGCTCATTTACATTGTACACTGGGTCATTGTGGCTCAGAGCCTACCTGATGCCACCTAACAACAACAGCAGAGGGTTTCGATGAATATTGAAAGTCTCATGTAATGTCAAAAGAATAAAAGTCTGTCTTGAGGTAAGTACACCCAGGATATTACTTATAGGAAATGTTGGGGAGAATTCCTTTCAAGCACTTTGGGCAGACTGGAAGTGACCAATCCCTAGAGAATATGAAGCTCAGTAAAGTGGAGGGGCAGCAAAAGAGAGGAAGGCCCTCGACAAAAGAGATTGACACAGAATTTCCAACAACAGATCAAACACAGCAACAATTGCCATTATGACCAAGATCCAGGCAGTGTTTTCTTCCACTGTACATATTGTTGCTGTGAGTCAGAACTAATGGCTCTGAATGACAGCCCACCTGAAGAAAGAAAACCTCTCTGATCTAAAATTTCTAAACTAAGTCGGGCACATTAAGCCAGAGGAAGGCGGTCCTTGAGAATCAGATGACACAATTTTAGCAATGCATTTTGACTATAATCAGACATCTGTATTTCTGAGGTTTTTATTACCAGCATGAAGAGAGATAAAACAAATGACTAGGAAAAATAGAAGAGGAGACAGGTGATAATTAAGAACGGAAAGGATTAATTTTTAAACATTCAGGAGAAACCTTGACGATAGTTATTGCATTGCTATAACTGCAGTGATATGAGGACAATTAATCTATTTTTTAGAAAAATGAAAAGTTGTTTGAACGCTAAAAAAATGAGCAAAATAATCTGATTTTATTGTCAAAAGCATCATTTGGATAACTCTCACATAAACCAAAATCCTCCTGCTACCTTAGGGAATTATATTTTTCAAATGAGCAGATCATCATTCAAGTCATATTTAATAAAATATCTTTCTTTTGATTGATGGTCCAATGATGTGGGAATTCAAATATCCCTTACTATAGTGCAAGTCAATACGTTAAATTTTTCTACCAAAAAACTTGCGACTTGAGCAAGTTTTACTGCATCCCTTTACTGGCTAAATTTACATTTATAAACTAAGCTATTCTGCAATGCTATTACAATAGTCCTTTTTCCATTCATTGTGCTCTGCCAGGAGCAGCCCTTTCCTCTTTTTAGCTTGGTCTCTGTCAAATATTAAACAAAACACTATCAATGAAAATATAAATCATAGGAAACTAACAACTTTCAAAGTTACAAAAGCAGCATATTTTATTGGGCAAGGGTAGGGCAGCCAAATTCTCCACTTGTAATAAAATGAGATTTTTCTAAAGGATTTTTTACAGCAAAATGTTCTCTGTTTTACTTTGTATAAAACAAAGGAAAAAGACATGAAAACTCATAAAGCTTCCCTCTTATTTTGTGTGCTCTAATAAAATAATACTAAAGTCTCCTGTTTTTCTCCTATCTACATTCACTTCATTAAAATAACAAACTAAATCACCATTACTGTAAGGATGATCTCTGAGCAAAGGTACGCAACATATGTTAGTCCAGGTAGACTAGAGAAATTAATTCATAAACATGCATATGGATATAAGGGAAAGGTTAATATACAAGAGGAATGGAAAATTGAGAAAGCATCCCAACCCAGTCCAGTCCAAGGTCACAAGACCGATATTAGCCCATATGTCTGACACCAGTTCATTAAGTCTCCTTCCAACTCATGAAGTCACAGGCTGGTGGGTGCAGAGTCTTGTGTATCCAGCAGCAGTAGCAGCATCCCTTTACTGGCAGAGGTCTCCCCATGGCTCCTCATTTCCAGAGCTCAGGATCCATCAGCAGTATTCAAAGGCAGTAAAAGCATCTCAGCGCTGGCTGGAGTTCTCTCTGTGGCTTTTCCAGCCCCAGAGTTCTGGTTCATCAGGGCAAGTCCATGTGGCTGCTCCTATGACTCCTCCAGGTTCCAGGACTCAGGATCCATCAGCATGCCACCATCTTGTCTTATTGATAGACCAATTCCAAGAGACTGAATCAAGTCTCTCTACTCCAATTGGGAAATACTGCAAGACTTCCCAGAATTCTCAGGAGAAAGTCATGCCTACACAGAGGCTTCATTGGCTATCTCTAGATTTACAGGCTAGACTCAACCCCTAGGTTCCAAATCATGAAATTGACACATGAGTACATGACTGCCACAATACATAAGAAAATATTAGTCACAAAGCCTCCCAACTCTTCTTTCATGACACTTCTCTCACCTTGTTGGTAGATATATTTTGGCATGACCTCTTGAAAATATCTTTAAATTTCAAACTACACACACTCCTTAATCTTGGCATGTGAATGAACATTTCTGAAATACTGATTCTAATAAGAGAGAAGCAGTCCCTGAGTAACAGCAACTGGCCCGATGTGGAGAAACCTTCATATTGCAAGTTGTTCTTGCAAAACTTTAGTGGAGAGACAAGGGGATGAGGACACCAGACAACAAAGATGTTATACTCAGAAACTACTGGAGAGGTTCTACTAGGAAAGATAGTTCTCACTTCCTGGCTGTGAGAAATTCAACTTAAAATCTAAGTCAACCCAAGTTTTTTAAAATGGGAGAGCAGCAATGCTTGCTGACAGACTCCACTCCACTTTTTACTAGCTGCACAAGACGCTTTTGTTAGCCCTCTTTCTTTCTGACACTGCATATTTTTCCCTAGCCCTGAAAGCAATCCAACCATCCAATCATCTTTCCTTGATGGAAACAAGGTATAAATAGAGAAGAAACAAATATACCAATAAAACCATTCACACAAAAGGATGGGAGGGGGAAGAGGAATGGGTGGGGGAAATACACCCAGTAAAATGACAGCAGCTAATGTATATGTATATCAGTAATGACACTGAATGTCTATAAATTAAATATACCAACTAAAAGTTTAACAATGGAAATTGTTACTCTAGCAATTTCAGACTAACAAACTGAATTACAAAACAAGACCCATCTATATGGTGCCTTAAAAGGGACACACCTTACATTCAAATACATTCAAATACGAACTTAGGATACAAATCAAAGAATGGTGGGAAAAAACCTACAAGCTTATAGAAACCATAAAAAGATGTAGGTGGCCATATTAATCCTTAGTAAAATATATTTCAGGAGAAACAAGAAAGTATACCAAATAAAGATTAAAGGAACAACACACAAGGAACATATAGCATTATCAAACATATGCAAACCAATGAAAATTCTCAAAATGCATCAATCAGGTTCTCAGAGAGTTGAAAACAAAATAATGACCTTGATCATTAGAGTAGATATCAACACAGTCCTCTCAAGAGAAGACATATCTTCAGGAAAGAAATTCAATAGAGAAAAAGATTTAAACAACACAATAAACCAGATTGATCTCCTGAATATATACAGAGCAACCCCACCCCAACAAAATTGAAGCATATCTTCTTCTGTAATCCACACAGTAAATACTGTAGAATAGACCACATGTTAGGCCACAAAGCAATACTCAACAAAGTCGAAAACATTGAGATCTTACAATCCATCTTGTCAGATCACAATAATATAAAACTAGAAATCAGAAGAAATATCAAGAACATAAAGATAGATGGAAATTGAAATATATGTTACTGAAAAATTAATGTAATAGATCAAATAAGTGATTATTAATAAATTCCTTAAAAGAATAATGATAACACATCTTGCCAACCCTTTGGGATACAGCAAAAGAAGTCATCAGAGGGTAATTTACAGCAATCAGTGCACACATTTAAAAAAGAGTAGAAATTCAAAATCTACATCTTAACACAACATATCCAACAATTAGAACAAAGGCAACAATATAAACCTTTGTTTAACCACAGAAGAAAGGCTATCGTGAAAATAGATGAAATGGAAAACATAAAAACAATGAGAAATAACAAGTCAAGAAGTCGGGAATAGCAGACTTATCAAAAGACGAGATACAGAAGGTGCAGCTACATAGCATTAAAGACAAAAAAAGTGACATCACCACAGATGCAAGTGAAATAAAATGACTAGTAGCACTGCCACAAAAGAAGGTACTCTAACAAATTTGATAAACTTAAGAAATGGGAAACTAACTAGAAATCCACCACTGACAGCTGTTTGCTAATCTTCTATCCTACTACTTTGTCAATTCCCTCAATTGTTTCCAACAGTCTTATATGGAGTCCTTGCAGTTCTCTCTGTATAAAATCACATCATCTGCAAATAATGAGAGCTGCTATTTATCCTTGTCTAGTTATATTCCCATGACTTGTTTTTGTTATCTAATGATTTTGGCTAAAACCTCCAGCATGATATTGAATAAGAGAGGAGATAATGGGTACCTCTTTTAGTTCCTATTTTATTTTAAGGTTTTCCCAATTCAGCATGATATTGACTCTTAGATTTTCACTTATGGCCTTTATTATCTTGAGAAATTTCTCTTCTATTCATATATATTGAGTGTTTCTATTAGAAATTTTCTTTGGATACTGTAAAATGCTCTTTCTGCATCTATTGTTAGGACTGTGTGGTTCTCATTATTTTGACATGTTTATGTGATGGATTTCATTGAACCATCCAACATCTGTGTTATGAATCCCACATGATCATGATGAATTATTATATATACATATAATATTATATATATATAGTTGTATGCCATTGCCATAATTTGGGGGGGGAATTTTTGCATCTATGTCCATGCAGGATATTGACCTATCATTTTTTGTCTTTGTGGTATCTGTTCCTGGTGTCAGGGTTATGCCCACTTCATAGAATGAATTTTGGAGTTTGTTGTCCAATTCTAAATCCTGGAGTCATCTGTGAAGAATCAGTGAGAACTCCTCTTTGTGCATTAGTAGAATTCCCTTGTTAATGCATCTGCTACTGCTTTTTCTTGTTTGTAAGTTTCTTGATGGCCTTCTCTATGCCTTCTTATGGGTCTTCTCAGGTTTTCTGCATTTATCAGTATTAATTTTAGTAGCTAGTGTATTTCCACAATGGTTCTACATATTTACAAGTCTACCAGCAGTGTTTAACGGTTCCAACTGCTCCGCACCTTCTCCAGAATTTGTTGCACAGGCTCTGTCTTTTTTGATTGGCTATCATTGTGGGTATGAAGTGATATTTTGTTATGTTGATTTGGGTAATACATATGGTGTGTGTGTGTGTATATATATATATATATATATATATACACCATATGGGTAATATATCAGCAAAGATATTAAGAAAGCAATACCATTTACAATAAATGCCCCAGGATTAGCAAAACTTTCAAAAAGAAGAGCAAAGTAGAAGCCTTTACACTATCTGACATGAAAACCTACCACAGAGGCACAGTAGTCAAAATAGTTGTGAAGACCAACGGGACAGATTAGAAATCCCAGAAATGAAAGTATTTACCTATAGGCATGTGACTTTCAACAAAAGATTTTTAAAATTAATGGGGAAAGGACACCTTCTTCAACAAATGGTGCTGGAGTAATTGGATCTATATCTGCAAGAGAATGAAACAAAACCCATACCTCACTCCATGCAAAGAAAAAAACTCAAGATGAAATAGAGACTTAAATGTAAACTCGAGAGCTATATGCTCAATGCAAAAATTAGAACAAACTTAAGGGCCCTATTGCAAGGCATACACAGACTACCAAATATAATAAAACAAGCACACATAGTAGACGACAAAATAGATTACTGGGACCTCTTGAAAATAAAACACTTATGCACAGGAAAAGACTTAATCAAAAGAGAAAAATGAGAGCCCACACATTGGGAAAACATCTTTAGCAATTCCACAAGGAACAAAGGACTAATTACTAAAAAAAAACTATAGAATTCTGTGACAACTCAATAAGAAAAATTCAACTAAGGTAAACAAAAGGTACTAGATAATTCAAAAAAGAAAACACTCAAATTCCTAACAAGCACATGAGAAAATGCTCATGAACACTAACCATCTGGGAAATGTAAAACCACATAACAATGAGCTAGCAAATTACCCACAATGATAACCTAATTTTTCAAAAGAGAGAAAAGCAACAAATTTTGAAGGTGTGGAGAGACTGGAACTCGAACACCCTACTGATGAGCTTGCAAAGACATACACTCTTGTGGAAAGCGATATGAGACTACCTAGAGCAATTGGGAATAGAAATATTACACAATCCTACAATTCCTTTGCTATATGCATCAACAAAATAAGAGATAAATATGCACAATGCGGCACAGTTCACAACAGCAAGAAGCTGGGAACAGTTTAAATGCCCATCAGTAGAAGAATAGATAAAGAAACCTTGGTACAGACATATGAATACATTAAAAAACAACAGTAAAACCCCTCATGACAGGATAGAGACACCATTATGCTGAGTAAAGTTAGTCAATCACAAAAGGGCAAAATTGTATGAAGGTAAACACAACAAGGGTAAACACAAATTTTACTTGTGTATGTTATCAATGAAATTAGTTATAATTTGAGTATTCTATGGGGTCGTCTTTCTTTGGAATGGGTACATATCTCTTCCAGTCTGAAGGGTGAGTTGCTGTCTCCCAAATATTCTGGCATAGATCAATGATTGCTTCCAGTGTTTCATCAGGTGGTTGAAAATTTCTCCTGTTATTCCATCAATTCCTGGAACCTTGTTTTTAGCTAATGCATTCGGTGCAGCTTGAACATATTCCTTCAGCACCATTGGTTCTTGGTCATATGTCAACTCCTGATGTGACTGAATGTTGACTAGCTCTTGGTACATTGACTCTGTGTATACTTTCCATCTTCTTTTGATACTTCCTGCATCATCCATATTTTGCCCATAGAATCTTTTAATACTATAATTCAAAGCTTGTAGATTTTTAGCTGTTTCAACATAGAATAAACTGAGCCAGTTCTTCGTTTTTGGTTTCCTCACTTTAGGTCTTGGCATATTTCATTATAATATCTGGCATTGTCTTCTACTGCCTTTGTTTCATTCAGCTTTTTGGCTTCATCATTTTGTCTGAGTTCCTATGATTAAGAGCAGGTTTCAGTTTCTTCTCATATCCACTCTGATCTCTTCTCCTTTTACAGTCTTTTTAATGACCTTTTGATTTATTCATGTATGGTATTCTTGAAATCATCCCATTGCTCATTGGGTCTTCTGTCATTAGTGTTCAATGTGTAGAATCTGTTTTTGAAATTCAGGCATGCTAGACTCCAGTTCATATTTTGGCACTCTGGAAATGTTTTCGTTTTCTTCAGCTTTATTGTCAATTTTCATGTGAGCAATTGTTCCATTCCCCAACCAGTTCCTGGACTGGATTTAGCTGATGATTTGGAGTTCTCCACCACCTCGTCCCGCACATGTAGTGTGGTAGTTACATAATCTGGTATTAATTTAAGAGGATTACGAGTGCAGGTGTAGAGTCTAGTCTATCAATCAGTTCATAGCCAATGAGACTTCTGTGTGGGCATGGCCTTCTCCTAAAAATTATGAGAAATCCTCCTTTCCTTTTTGGAGATGGGAGGAGCTATGTCTCTCTTGTTTCACTTCCTTGAAGACTCTCTACTGAGAAGGGTGACACCCTGCGAGACATCCCTGAGAAGTCACAAGGACCTACCTTGATGCAGCCCTGGATGCTGGAGAAGCCACATACATATCCCTGCCAATGCTGAGGTGCTTACAATGCCACTGGATCCGTCCACAGGACTTTCTACCCACTGGTCTATGATCTTGCATTTGGCATCTTTGCATGTGTTTTGTGAGTTAAAAGAAGACTTTATAGATTGGTATTGGACAGATGGGCTAATATCGGACTTATGGACTTGATCTGGACTGGGTTGGGATATTTTCTCAATATTCAACTACTCTTGTATATTAACATCTTTCTTAGACACATACGTGTGTTTATGAATTTGTTTCTCTAGTCTACCCAGGCTTACACATGTAATCAATTTGATTTCTGTGAATGCCATCTAGAGAACTATGTGTTATTTTGTGTTATTTTAATAAGATATTTGCTATGAGCAAGGTGTTAATTGTGCAGCGTTCTATCATGGAATCTCTGGTTTCATTTTTGTCATCAAAGTCATGTTTTCCAACTACAGTTCCTTCCTCTTTGTTTCTACCTTTTGCATTCCCATCTCTAATAGTTATGAATACATCTCAATTGCATGTTTGATCAAATTTAGACTGAAGTGATTGTTAGAATTCTTCAATTTCTTCATGACTCAGTTTGTGGTTGATTCATGAATCTGAATATTTAATAGTTGTATCGATTAGATATACTTGAGTGAAGATAGATACATTATCAAAGACAATGTTGTACTTTAGGATGTCTTGAAATGCCCATTTTGACAATGAATGCAAAGTCATTCCTCTTGATTGTGCCCTGCCCAGCACAGTAAACCTCATGATCTTCTGATCCCAAATAGCCAACATAAATTCATTTTTGCTTACTATTACCTAGAATTTTATTAATATGCAGTTCATTTAGTTTTTTACAGCTTTAATATTTCCTAGATTCATAATTCATCTATTTCAAGTTCTGATTATTAATTGATGCTTGCAGTTATTTCTTCTAATTTTGAGTCAAGCCTTATCAGCAAGTGAAAGTCGCAAAGACTTTACCTCCACAAACTTACCTCTAGCCATGTCATTGTGGCCAATTCTACTTTGAGAAAGCAGCTCTCACTCGACTAAATTTTAAATGCCTGCCATTCTAAGGAGATTATCTTTTGGTATCATCTCTGACACCATTCCATCTGTTTTTATTAACTAACAATATTTAGATTCTGTCTAAAAAGATTTCCTTAGCTAATTCCTCAGAAGTGAACAACCTATTCCTTCTTCATAGTTTGTTCTTAGGCTGGAAACTCTGTAGAAACTTATTCACTATGGATGATGCTGTGAACATTTGAAATATTGGCTGAATAGCTTCCAGCATTTCGGCAACACTCAAGACACCACAGCATGGCAAAGTGATGGACATGTGGTAGATTAAGGAACTGTTGTCGTTGCTGTTGTTGTTGTTGTTGTTGTTAGGTTGTTGGTCCCAATCCATAGCATCCTTGTTAGGTTGTTGGTCCCAACCCATAGCATCCCTATACACAACAGAAAGCAACACTACCCAGTCCTGCCCCTTCTGCACGTTTTTGACAATTGCTTCTAAGCTTGAGCCCATATTTGTAGTCATTGAGCCATTTCATCTCCTTGAAGGTCTTCCTCTTTTTAGCCATCCTTCTAGTTTACCAAACCTAATGTTCCCCAGATACTGGTCTTTCTTGAAAATATACTCAAATTATTAAGAGGACATCCTATCATACTTGCCTGAAAGGGGCACTCAGACTGTATTTTTTCCAAGACAAATCGCTTTATTCTTTTAGTAGTTTATAACACTTTCACTAGTCTCCCCCCGGACTACAATTCAAATGCACAGGTCTTCATTGGGCCTCCTTATTTAATTTTCACATGCATATGTGGCAACTGAAAATACCTAATGAGTTGGGTCAGGTGCAATCTGGTCATCAAAATAACACTCTTATTTTTCAATACCCCAAAGGGGTCTTGTGTGGCAGATTTAATTAATGAGATTATAAACTGTAATCTATCACTTCCTTGTTATAACTCATTGACCATATTAGTGAAGTAGTAGGTTATAATACAGGATCCACAATGAATTAGAATATGAGGGGGTACCCCCCAAAAAATGGTCATTTATTTTTTTATGACAGGGGGATAGTGCATTTGGCATTCTTTCCACCAGTTCAGACTGTTAAACTTTCCATTTAGGGGTTCTGAAAAGATTGTGCAACTATGCAGCAAAAAAGGCCTGACTTGTCACAGAGGAGGGACTGGTTTTGCCACCATGACAATGAACCTGCTCACATTGACATCTCAATGTGCCAGTTTTTGGCAAACAAATGAGATGCCTCTCTTGCCCCATGCATCTTCCTCACCTAGCCTTGCTGCTGGCGACTTCTTTTTGTTTCCAGGAATGAGGAAGGACATTAAAGGACAGTGATTTGGTGACTTAGAGGAGTTGAAGCAAAAAGTAAGGGAGGTTCTGTCAGCCAACCAAACAGATGAATTTGAAAATTTTTTTCAAGAATGGAATCACAGATTT
Organism: Nesogale talazaci; assembly: GCA_004026705.1. Taxonomy (NCBI): domain Eukaryota; kingdom Metazoa; phylum Chordata; class Mammalia; order Afrosoricida; family Tenrecidae; genus Nesogale; species Nesogale talazaci. Next base: position 14,745 of record PVJH01009135.1, on the reverse strand, counting down.
GGTAACTATATTAAGTGTAATAGAGAGTACTTTGAAGGTGATAAGGGTGTTTTGCAAAAAGAAATACATGCATATATATATATATACATACATACATAGCTTTGGTGAAAAAAATCGGGCTTTTTTTTGGGGGGGGACTCCCTTGTGCATTCACTGTCATTGAGTCAGTGCCAACTCATTCTATAAAACAGAGTAAAAATATTTCTTGTGAGTTTACAAGACTGTAACTGTAGAAAACCCTGTAGTTCTATCATGGAGCAACTGTTGGCTTTGAACTGCTAGTCTTGAGGATTGTGTTCCAATATCTAATCATTGCGCATGGCCTCTTCAACCACGCATTTAAATTGGCCTCTGGAGTCCCTTAATTCCTTGGCCTCTCCTGGCCTCTGCCTTGCTTGGACAATATGACAAAAGTCTTTTAGCTCCATGAGTTAGTGCCCAAAGACACTCTACTTTATCAGTAACTCTTCTACCCCAAAGCACACAGTTTTCCTACTCTGGAGTTTGGGAAGCCCATCTCTGTCTCCTTTTTTAAATCAATAGCAAGACCGCTCAATCCCAGAGTGGTCAACATGCTGTTGTTTGCATAGCCCCACCCACTTGTTGGGAGGGTGAGGGGATGGTGGATGAACAAGACTTTAACTAGATGAACCATACTAATTCCCTACACTGTATTGAATAAAGTTAATTCAGGGAGTAATCTCTATTGAAGTCTATTTAGCCGCTCTGCTTATAATTAAACTTTATTTTTACTTATTTCTTCTTGAAGTTCTATTTTTCTTCTTGTTCTTTCTCTCTATTATTGTTTCATTCTCTAAAGTGAATTGACAATTTTCTTTGACTATTCACTGGGGTTCAGCCAACCAGAGGGGTACCTTAGCAGTGCCAGTCCTGAGAGTTGAGATAATCTAGTTATCTCTACATCTGCTGACCAGCTACAGAGCAGCCAGCAAATCATCAGATTCTAGTCTGACAATGGGAAAAGGCTTCTCTGCTTCTAGACATCTCAACTCATCTTCATAACTAGCACATTTCATAAAATAAATAGCCCCTAAATATTTGTTTCTGTCACTGCTGTTTTCACTGCTTTGGTGAAAATAGGTAATAGCATTCTTTAAATTTCTGCTTATTATTACTCCACAACAGATTTAGAAAAACAAATGTGTATTTTGGCAATCCTCTAGATTTAATCTAATCAACACTAGATAAGAAAGCAAAAAAAGAAAAATGCACGCTAGCTCTAGCTATCTGCAGTGCTCTTGGAAAGACATCCATTGGGGGTCTACAAACACAATTGGGACGAAAACCTTCCCAGTCCATCAGAGAGATGCAGACACCACCACTAGGTCTCTGGCCTAAATTTTCTTCTTTCTTATTCTCTACATAATAAACTCAGCCCTACACACTTTACTCCTTGGATAACGCATTTTATGACAATCAGTACTGCTCTCTAAACACCCTGCAGTCCAAATCATAGTGTACATTCCATGACCATTCAAAATATACTAAGTAGTTTCAAAAAATGCTTGCAAATATCTAATTTAAAGGTAATGGAATTTTTTTACAAACTTTTCAAAGCCCCAAGTATACTTTGGAGGACTCATATATTCTTGATGTTCAATTTATTATCGGTGCTCAATGTTATGGTAAACACCTATCTCCTGAGGGGACTTCAAGCGATGAGTTATTCAGACTTCAGGTATGGACTAGTTAGAGCTCTCAGAGCATGAGACATGCAATAAAGATAAACACCTCAAAATTGGAAGTGAAGTTTTCATTTCCAAACCTTGTTAGTGTTCAGGAAAGACATAACCAAGTGGCAAACTGATAACATTTTAAATAGGGGAAATGACTTATTACTTAGTGTCCTCAAGTCTATGTTGGCTCTTAGTAAGATGATATGACTGAGTAAAACTGCCCTGCACTGTTTCCTAGGCTGTAATCAGTACAGAAACAGGTCACCTGGTCTCTCCTCCGCAGAGTGACTAAATGCCAACCTTTGGTTAGCAGACAGGTGCTTACCCACTGTACCACTGGGGCACACTGGCCTATACAATGTTCTAAGAAGTTGGAATGCTGAGACCTAAGCTTGAGTTACTACATCAGATTTCTGATTATTTCATTGTGAATAGCAGTCAGTAGACTTCTGCAGAACCTTTATCTAGTAGTTTGAATGGCTTCCAAAGGTTAGTGTGTGGTCCGTCACTTGTCACAGCAGATCCAGGCAGTTGGTTCCAGAAGAGAGTGAACATAATGGCAGAAGGAAAAATAACCAAAGGAAATATCAGAAAACTGCATGAATATAAAATATCTCCGTATATTTCCTTCCAGTGCTATTTAAATAAAAAGTATGAGATTGACTACAAAATGTTTATAGTAACCAGGAAATGTTCATTTCCATGAGGTTTTGATTGTGAACTATAAACCCTAAAAATAATTTGTCTCTGTTGACTCATTCTTACAAATTCTCAATGTAGCAGTTGTTTTCTTACTCCCAAATCATCTCTTTCTGTAGTAAACATGTTGTGCATTTAATCTCATAGTCTTTTACTCTTCTCTTCAGCTTGCGTGATTTCAGCTTGAATGCTTTAAAGGTCCTATGTTTGTGCTAATTACAGTGTCCACTGGAAAGAGTTCAGGAAATCAGACTGTTGCTAATCCTGCCTTCTCAGTGCATTACTTTGAAATGCCCTAGGATGCACCAGGGTATTGAAAAATATCAACCCTAGAGAAGGAGATTTATCACCCCTGTCAAATAACAACACTCACATAGATGAATTCTGACATTCACTTCAATATAAGTCAGAATTCACATTATTTAATTAGCTAATTCTATGTAACTTTTGTCATTAAGTTTGACAACATAAGCAATCTCTCTATATTCTTTTATTATGGTATAACCTGACATGGATTAAAGAAGAATTTAAAATTGGGAGTTTAGTCTTCAAAGTCAAATATTTGACCTGTAGCTTGACATCCTTTGGGTTCTTTGACTTTCTGTGAAGATCTAAATCCTTTGGTAGCATTATAAGAGTTGGTGACATTTTATAAATGCAAGCTTTTTGACATCAAAATGAAAGCTATTTTTAGGAAAGAGTAGATTATGACCATCATAATTGTTCATGTAGATTATCTGAAATATCATTCTTATTTAGGACTTGCTTTCTGCAGTACCTGTGCACTGAAAATCTGATATGAGTCCTACAACTCTATGAGAATATTGCAATTGGTTTAATGAATTGTAGACACATCTAGTGCCACATCTTGTAAATTTGATAACACTAGGTCTCTAAGTCAAAAGAAAATTAGATAACTATTCTCTACCTTCTTGCTGAGAAAATTTCCTTTTGAAAGAGGAATCTACAACTTTAGTTTGAGAAACATTACAGAACCAAGTGTGCAGCAGTTGCTTCAGTTAAATCAGCACCCTATCTCTCTTTAACCCAAACTTCTTTGTTTTCCTGAAATTTCTCCTTTCCACCCATGTATTTCTAATGGGAAATTATAAACAGTATACATTCTCTATGTCATAGTTAGATGGAAATTCACTTTATTGTTCTAGCCTTATGGTTTCAACTATTGTTCCATGATCAAGTGACTGACTCTAGCTGGACCAGAAGCCTTTTGGAAGGAATAAATTCTGTAAGAAAACAGAAAAGAGACATCCTCTCACAGAGCACAGAGGGGTCACAGAGAAGGGACAAGTCAGCCAGGCTGTGGTATAACACTCGAAAAATGCACACAATTTCTCTGGTTCCTTGAGGCATCCTTACCCACCAATATCGTGACTGCAGCTCTACCTTACAAACCCGGCTTGAATGGAGCATGTATATTGGTATAGACAAATGTTTTCAACACACAGACTACAGGACAGATGAACCACTCAGGTACAGATATGGGAGTAGTAAGACCAAGAGGGTAGGGAGAAGGTGGGGGAAGAAGGCAGAAAAAAGGGGAAACTAATCACAATGATTGTTGTATAACACCCCCCCCCAAAAAAAGGGGAAAGAACAACAGAAATGTGAGTGAAGGGAGACAGTGGTTGATGTAAGATATGAAAATAATAATAATTTATAATTTATCAAGTGTTCATGAGGATGGGAAGGTCAGGTAAAGAGGGGAAAAACAGGACCTAATAAAAAGGGCTCAAACAGAAAGACAATGTTTTGAAAATGATGATGGTAACATATATATAGGCTGAGCCGTGGTGGCCTAGTCGTTGTGTGCAGGACTGTGGCCCAAAGGGTTGACAGTTCAAATCCAGCCAGCAAGGCTGGGCTTCCTACTCCCACCAGGGCAGTAATGCCACAAAAAAAACATACAAATGATCTTGATACAGTTGATGTATGGATTGCTACAAGAGCTGTAAGAGCCCCTGAGTAAAATGATTTTTTTAAAAGAAGGAAGGAAATAGAAAATAACACTCTCTAATCAAATGTCTAAAACCAGGATTAATCTGAAAGCAAAATCAAATACTGACATTCCAAGAAAAGCAGAAGCAAAAACAAAAACCACTGTTTATCTTTTGTTTGGCAGACTGCGGTGGCTTGTGTATTGCTGTGATGCTGAAAGTGATGCCACTCATATTTCAAATGGCAGCAGGGACACCCAAAGTGAACAGGTTTCAGCAGAGCTTATAGACTAAGAACAGACAGAAAGGAAGGATTAGATGCCCACTCCAGAGAAAGTAGCTGCTAAAAACCTTATGCACAGTTTGGACATATTGTCAGAAATGGAAGGTCTGATGAATGGATGTAGAACATTGACAGAGGGAGTGCCAGAGGTGTGTCTCTGGGTTTGTTGGAAGTTGCTCTAAATAGGACCAAGGAAGAGCTGTTTTCTCAAGGTTGAGTCAAGTATGGTGACCTGAATGAGGAAATTCTGATGGATTGGAGTCTTTGGGACCTTCATTTGCTGATGGGACACACCTGAAAATGAGAAGAAACAATTGCAAACATCAATTAATAAACAGGACTTGGAACACACACAGCATGAATCTAGGAAAATATGGTGAGAGAATACAATCCTAATGTACACTTAATGCACACCTTTTCTGATTTTTTCAGCTAGTCACTCGCATAATTTATATGTAAATCACTCAAGTCACCATTCTGAGAGGCAAGAGTTAGCAAACAGTGGTTTAATGGTAAGTTTGAAATCGCAGCCGACACAAAACCACCATGGCAGTGTTCTGTCCAAAGGGACCCCAGTTGTTTCTGAAGTAGAATTTCCATGGTCATCCAGGTCCTGAGCAGGTGGTGCTATATTGGCTCGTGGCACCACCAATAATATTTGCAGATTAAAACTGAAAAATACACTTTGCCTTGATAATTTTGAGGATCTGATACAGCTAGATATCTGCAAGCTACCCATCCAAGTTTGGTATCAGAACTTTGCATGCCTCATCTGTCTCTAGACAACGTTTGGCCAAACACCAATTAAAACTTCTGAAGTTTTTCTGGAACAAGCTGCGGACACTGGCGATAGACTCACTGTTTTTGAAATGACTTAAATGAGCTCTGTTGTTTGAGGTTTTCATGAATATTTCTCAGAGTTTCTTTCAATCTTCTGCATGCTTATTCTATTGCTTTCAAGGGTCCTCAAACTTTTTAAACATTTCCACTGTCCCTCAGACCCTTGAAGGGCCAGACTATAGTTAAAAGAACAACTATGAATAAATTTACTGTGGACCCGGGATGAGTCGACTGCTAAGCAGGACAGCAGCAGTGGCAAAAACAACCACAATCCGGCGGGCCGGATAAATGTCCTTGGAGGGCCACATGTGGCCTGCGGGCTGTAGTTTGAGAACCCCTGATGCTCTGGAAGTATATGACATTCTGACTTGAGCTGTCTCAAGTTGTTTCAACTTCTTTGGAGGAAGATCAGCTGTCTTCTTCCCTGTCTTTTTTCTGAGGATTGCTGTCACTGCCTGCCACTCGCAGCACAGGACCACCTTTCTGAATTTTAAGCCATGTAGTATATCCTCTTGTTCAGTTTGCACAACTGTTACTTGCTCCATGTGCAGATTTCACATGAACACATGTTAAGATGACGTGTTAAGTACACAACAAAATTAAGGAGCAATCTGAATACAATGTTATACATTTAAAAAGTTGATAGCTCACTTGGTATTTGGAAGAACTTTTTTTCTATAGTGACAAAGGTAACCAACTCCCAAGTTAGAAACTATTGAAGCATATTAAGAAAGGAAAGCTGCTTTTGCAGAGAGAAATAATTTCCTAGCCTGAAAGTGTTATAACCCAAATGCTAGAAAGAACCTCTTTGTGAAAGAATGAAAATCACATCTGTAAGACAAGATATTATAGCCATTGTCTTTTTCCCCAGTAGGGAAAATAAAATTATAGAACCTAAAGTCATAAATTCATGGATCATTGCTTGTAAGTTTTGTAACATGTTAGCAACTATAAAAGAAGTTTAGTGAAGCTAAACATGTGAATTTAGGGTTACTCTTTCAGTCCATCCTCAAACTATTATCTGTCAGTAGCCAAACAAAACTATTAATGCTACCTGGAGGTGAGGAAGTTCAGGTTGTTTATCAAGAAAGAACTATTTTATTGCTTCTGTTTTCCACACGGAAGCAAACTGATAAGCTTTAAAAAAGGAAATCCACTCATGCTAGGAATATGATAGAAGAAATTATCTTCAGCCTAACTTTCCATCTGGATGTAGGTATAAGGATCAAAATTTCAGAACACATTGGTGGGGGAGGGGGGTGGAGAATCACATTGCAGAAGTTCACATTTAGATATGCTTTTAAGAAATCTGTTAAATTTAACAAACACTCTAAAATGTCTTCAAACTAAATGAATATTTTTTATTTTTAAATGAATATCCCTTTGCCACTTTTATTTGGTTGTAAATCTACTAGCTCACAGTTCCACTTGAAATATAAACATAGACATGTGTGGGAGGAGGTCTGTGCTTTAAATTTCATAAAGAAATTAGGATAGGTAGGCTTTAAAGATCTTACCATAGCTGATACTTATTACAAGCATATAGATTTGAAAGTCAGAGTCAGATAGTTTGTGATACTACATTCATGCTTGTGAATATCCCATGTATTACAAATGATCTCTCTTTAGAATGCATCTCACTATCATCCTTCGTGAGTCTCTCCATTTCGTTGAAGGTGATTGTCTCTGCACTAGGAAACTCTTCTTCCTTCTTCCTTAGAGCCCCCATTAGCTATTTGCTCAGGTAGCAAAATGGGTAATAAGTTTGTTGTTATATGCCATTGCCTTGGTTCCAACCCACAGGGACCCTATGCACAACAGAATGTAAGGCTTCCCAGTCATGCACCACTTTCACGGTTGTTTTTAATCCTGGGTCCATTGTTGCAGCTACTGTGTCAATCTCATTGAGGGGTTTCTTATTTTGTGCTGCCCACTTTACCAAGTATGATGTCTTTCTGCAGGGACTGGTCTCACCTGATAATAAGTCCAAAATAAGTGAGAAGAAGTCCCATCTTACTTTCCTCTAAGCAGCACTCTGTCTTCTTCCAAGACAGGTTTATTTGCCCTTTGGGAATCCTTGGTACTTTTGATAGTGTTCATCAACTCCACAAGTTAAAGGCATCCATCTACCTTATCCAGTGTCCACCTGTCACATGTATATGATACAATTGAAAATCTCATGGTTTGAGTCAGGTACAACCAGCCCTCAAATTAGCTTCCTTACATTTCAAAGCTTTAAAGAGCTCTTGTGCACCAGGTTAATCCAATGCAACGTGTCTTTTGATCTCTTGATTGTTTTTCTGTGAACTTAGATTGTGGATCCAAGCAAGACTAATCTTTGATAATTTCACTTTTCTCCTCCATTTATCATGTTACCTCTTGGCCTAATTGTGAGGATTTTGAACTTCTTACATTGAGTTTTAATCCACACTGAAGGCTAGAAACCTTCATCTTCATCAGCAAGTACTTCAGGTCTTCATCACTTTCAGCAAACACGTTGTGCTATCAATACATTGCAGCCTGTTAAAAAGCCTTTCCCCAATATTGACGCCACATTCTTCTTCATATAATTCAGCTTCTCTGATGACGTGTTCAGCATATAGATTGAAGAATAATGGTGAGAGGATACAGTTCTGATGCACACTTTTCCTGATTTTAAACTGTGTAGTATTCCTTCTTCTGTTTGCACAACTGCCTCTTGATTCATGTACAAGTTTCTCACAAGCACAATGAATGGTTCTGGAATTCCCATCCTTCTCAAAGCTATCAGCTATTTTCTATGTTTCACACAGTCAAATGCCTTTGCATAGTAAGTCAAACATCAGTAAATATAGTCCAACATCAGTAAATAGCTTCCTGGTATTCTCTGCTTTGATCCAGGATGCATCTGCCAGCAACAATGGTACCTCATTTCCCCCCTTCGTGGGCTGATGGTTGCTTATTTTGATATTAATATCAACATTTGGTTTTTCAAAGAAGAATAAGAACAAAATGTTGACTAAAAAGATCTTATTCCATTAACTCTGCTAATTATATACTCTTTCATTTTCCTGAAGTTTTGATAAAAGTATAATAAGGGTCATGATGAGGCTATTTTTGCTGAGCTTTCTAGTGTGTCAACTAGCTAATAGCTAGTGTGTCAACTTGCTTGGGCCCAGATTTTCAATGGTCTGGCAGTTAAGACTTAGTAATCTCCTACAATGAGATGCTCTTAAGTAAGTGTTCTGCTTCTAGTGAAAGACAATGCTTTATTAAATCTTGTCTGCATTCTGCTGAGTCTGGATCCTGTGTCTCATTTGTCAACCTAAGGATCTGTGGACATCAGTCAACAACTTGTCTTCTTACCTGGTGTTTTGGGGAATCATCACAGGCATGTTATCTTACTGCCAACATTGGATTCAGTCACCTCTTCAACCACAAGCCCATGGGTGCCCTGCCAATCTTAGGTTCAGGAGATGCCTCCAATATAAAAGCTGAGTAAAAATCTTGGAGCTTGCCCTATCTTACAATTGTATAAACCATTTATTTTCCTGTTAGATCATAGATGCTGTACTTCCTATGTGCCTTCTGATTGGTTTAAACCCATAGTGATCTATGCACAAAAGAATGAAACACTGCTCAACCCTGAGGCATTTTCACAATTTTTCCTATGCTTAAGTTTATTGCTGTGGCCATTATGTCAATCTATCTCTTTGAGGGTCTTTCTATCTTTAATGTCCCCTCTACTTTACCAAGCATGAAATTTTAGATAGATAGATAATAGATAGATAGATAGATAGATAGATGATTGATAGATAGATGATAGATAGATAGATAGATAGATAGATAGATAGATAGATAGATAGATAGATGATAGATGATAGATAGATAGATACAGAGCTACAGCTACAGCTAGAGCAATGTCCTTGTTGGATGCTGTCAAGTCAATTCCAACTCATAAAGACCCAATGTACAAAAGAAGGAAGCAATGATTAGTTCGGTATCATCCTCACAATTGTTCTTAAGTTTGAGGCGACTGTTACAGAGTCTTCCTCTTTGGGGCTACTTCTCCACTTTACCAAACATGATATCCATCTCCAGGGACTGGTATCTCCAGATAATATGTCCAAGTTACATGAGACAAAGACTCATCATCCTTGCTTCTAAGGAGCATTCTGACTGCACTTCTTTCAAGATGGTCTGTTTGTTTCTTTGGCGTCCATGTAACTTTCAATGTTCTTCACTATCGCCAGGCTAAATGTTTCAAGATTGCTTCAGTCTTCTTTATTTAACTTTTACATATATATGAGGACATTGAAAACACCATGACTTTGGTCAGGAACACTGTAGTCCTCCAACTTTTGCCTTACAATTGCCAATAATGATCAGTGCTTCATGATTGAATGTTTGATCAATATCTTATTAAAGATGTTGGTAGAATTCTTTAATTTTTTTCAAAACTAGCCTTTGTCATTGGTACATAAATTTGAGTTGTATTCATTGCATTTCCTTGAAGTCAGATAAATATGTATAATCTTGTCACAGATAGTATTATGCTTCAAGATAGATCTTGAAATGTTCTTTTTGACTATGAATGCAAAAACCTTCTTTATTGTGTCATTCCTGACATAGTAGACTACATAATTTTCTCATTAAAAATAGTCAATAGTTCATTTCAGCTCATGACCACCTAGGATATAGATGTTTAGCATTCCACTTCATTTTGAGTGACTTTCAATTTTCCTAGATACAGACCTGTTCTTTTGCATTCCAATTATAAATTGATGTTCTCCCACATTTCTCCTTACCTGAGTTGTGCCTCCATCTGCAAATTAAGATCCCAAAGGTTCCAGTCCCTACAGGCTTCACACCATTCACATGACCATGATTTACTCTACTATGAAGAAGCAGTTATTCCTCAATCACCTTTAGAGATCCAAGGGGCCTATCCTTTGGCACTATCTCTGACAATGTTCTGTTTCCATTCACCACGACTTAAATCTCAAAACTATCTGACAATGTTTTCATGTTGTGTATCAGGTTTTCAGAAGTCCATTCGTTTTCAATGTGCAGCCATTTCCTTCTTGTGGTCTGTTCTTTGTCTGGAAGCTCTGCTGTAGCCCATTTATTGTGGATGACTCTGCTAGCATTCAAAATACTAGCAACATAGTTCCTAGTATCAGAGCAACACACAAGACACCACAAAATGACAAACTGAGAGACAAGGTGGAAAGGTTTACAGTCAGAAAATTACAAAAGAAGAACACTCTCATCATATCTTAAGCTAAAAGAACTCAGGAGAAAATTCAAGACTCGAGCTGCAATATTGAAAGATTTCATGGGCAAATATTGACTCATGCAGGAAGCATCAAAAGAAGATGGGAAGTACCATAGACTGCCCAACGGACAAAGAAATTCATTTTGGAAGAAATACTCCGAGAGTGTTCCTTAGAGACAAGGATAGCAAGACTTTGTCTTTCATGCTTTGGCTGTATTGTCAGGAAAGACCAGGCCTTGGTGGAGGACTGCTTGAAAACAAATAGGGGCAGCAAAAAAAGGCAAGCCCCCACGATATGGATTGACACAGTGTCTGTGACAAGGGGCTCAAGCGTAGGAATACTCGTGGGGAGGTGGGGGCAGTGTTTTCTTCTGCAGCACAGAAGGTAGCTATGGAACGGAACTGACTCAATGACACCTAATCACCACAAGCCAAGCCAGGAGCTTTGCTATCATCTCATACGCATGATGAAAATTGGACAATGAAAACATATGATCAAAGCAGAATCGCTTCATTTGAATCATGGTGCTGGCCAAGAATCCTGAAAAAAAAAAAATCATGTGTTTCCAGAGGAATAAACCAATCTCTGTGGGAAGAAGTAAAACCAGAATGCTCCCTGGAAGTGAGGAAGGAAAGAGCAGTCTCATGGAATTTGCCCAGGCTATCAGGAGGGATCAATCGGTGAAGAATGACATCATGTTTGGTAAAGAAGTGGGTCAGGCAACAAACGGAAGTGTCGCAACCAAATGGCTTGACACAGTTCCTGAGACAATAGATTGAGATGTGGCAAAGATTGTGAGGACATCACAGGACCAGCCATCATTTCATTCTGTTATGCATAAGGTTGCTATGGGTCAGAGTCAACTTAATCACTAGCATATGCACACACAGGAGTTCCAAAATTATTGACTGACTCAAAAAATAAAAAGGTTAAATTATTTTATACTGATAATATATCATAAAGTATTTTATTGATGCCCATTTCTCTACTTTATAAGCCACATAAATCCCTATACATGCAGAAATCTAGTTCTGCCATTATTTTCAGAATAGATAGCTTTTCACTTTAATTCACAAATTAATCATTGTTAATGGTTAACAATTTGAACTTGCCCAAATTGTCCAATAAGAATAAATTTCAGGGGCTGAGCCCCGGTGGCGTAGTGGTTGTGCGCGGGACTGTGGCCCACTGGGATGGAGGTTCAATTCCGGCTCCCAGGAGCAAAGGCTGGGCCTCCTACTCCCACCACCTGAGGGCAGTGATGCCTAAAAAATAAAAAAAATAATAAAATAAATTTTTTAATTAAAATAAATTAAAAATAAAATAAAAAAATAAATGAATAAATTTCAAAAAAAAGAATACATTTCCAACAGCTTCAAATTGGGCCATTGATAGGAGTCATAAATGATAGGGAGTGAAATCCCCAAATGAAGCACTTGTCTTGAATCCTTTCAGAAAATAAAAATCCTTTAAGTGAGTTCGTGTGGGCATAAAGAGTTCTTTATTTGTTCTAGGAGTCTTTATGATTATGATATCTCCATCCATGAAATTATTGAAAACCTGTTGTGATTCTTTCTTTAAGCAATTTCTCAATAGTACAGGAAAGTGGGAGGGAAAGGAAGTGTGCTTGCATCAGCCACCCAGCAGAGACCACCCACTCCCATCTTGCCCTTCTCTGTTACATCGTCCAAAAAAAAGCAGGGTCTCCATAATCAAGGGAACTGGAAGAAAATCCCTTTACAGAAATTGATGGTCCTTCATTTAGTCCCTTTGAATCAGCACAGAATTTCTTTATATTCCAAAAATGTGGTTATGCTAATATAACACCATATACTAAATTTGCAAAGAAATTTTCCAAGAATATTTCATGGTAATGAACAGAATTAAGCATGTTTTCCACTGATTTATATTCTCTGCAGTCACATCATCATTAAATTTCTTATGGTCTTTAGGAACAACCTCAGAAAAGTTCTTATGAAGATGTCATATATTTTTTCAGAAGCATCTAATATAAACTGCAGGAAATACTGCAAAGTTATTAACTTTACAAAAAATCTCAAAACAAGTACTTGGTTTTTTTAAATCCTAACATGGTATACTATATCTATTATCCTTCACTCAATTACTTCTGTAAGATTTTAGTTTAGATCTACCTGTCTAGGCTAGTCACCAGGCAGATGAAACTGCTGGGTCCACGAGACGTGGTGAGTCCAGATTGGAATGCATTGTGAGTGTAGAAGGCGCCCTGGTGCCTGATTCCGTGATTCAAACTCATGAGAAAGATAAGGTTATCTATCCCTGCACGGGACTTACAGTCTTCAAAACCCTATTGCTATGAGAAAAATTAACTGGAGGCAGTGAGTTTGGTTTTAGTGGGCTTGGTAAATGTAAGACAATTAAAATGCTAAAGGCTGAATATGAAAAAAATAGTGCAAAATATCTTAACAGTAACTTTATAGTGCTTATATATATCTAAATAAAAACTATAAGGGTAATAAAATCTATTATTAAAACATATTATCTGCTTCTCTTTCTAAATGTGGCTAGTAGAAAAGTTTTGAATCACACATATATATGCCTCATTTTTGTGATTCACTCTTTACTGCTAATAGAAAGCCATTCTCCATATGCTCACCTAGTTTTGCTCACATTAGCATTGTCTTTCTTTTTTTGGTGGAGTGCAGGATAAATCACTATCTATTTAGTGCTTTAGATTTTACCAAATTATTCCTAAGCCAAGTGCTACAAACAAGATAGAAAGAAAACAAGCCGCCATCCATCAGGAAATAACAAAGCTCACATGAAAGAAGCACACCATCATGTGTGATCATGAGGTGTCAACGGGAAAGGTATCAGAAGTTCAAAAACTCACAACCAAATTGATGTAAAGGTGCGTGAAACCTGCCTGTAAAATCATTGAGCAGTCCCTCTCAGAAAGGCCACATGGAAACACATGACTATCCTCTAGTTCTTTAATATTTCCTTCCCTTACAATTATATTTTTATTTGTCTTGCCTCATTAATAATGTGACACATTCACATATTTATTTGCATAATTAAGATTGTTTGATACAAGAAAGTCAAGCTGGATAGCCCTTAAGGAACAGTAATAGGAATAATGGTTCCCTAAGGGTACAGGAAGAGAGGGGAAAGGGAGGTGGAAGAGGGAGCTAATAGGATTGATGACTTTCTGACCCCAATCCAGAGTAGTGAAAAACAGAATTGTATGTGAAAATTGGAAGGTATAAGATAGAGTATGTATAAATGAATGGATGAATGAATGAATAACTAAGGGTAGGTTTGGGGAGGGAGGCAATACAGGCTATCTGATATCAAGGAGCTCAAAAAGAAAGAAAATGTTTTTGAAACTGCTTGTGGCAGCAATCATACAATATCACTTGCTGTGATTGAACTATGGAATGTTATGTCAAGAGATCCCAATAAAATGATTTTTTAAAAAATATGAGGTAATACAGATTTGAAAATGAAAGTAGTGCATAAGATATACTAATTTTTCAAAGATGGGACACTGTTGGCAAGGAAGTAATTTGGCAACTGATTTTTTTTCCTTAATAACTCTTTATCAATAGCAATAGCAGATACGGAGACATTTTCTTATTACACTTAAACTATGTATAATACCTATCAAAATTATGCCTAGGAATGTAGTTTGAAATATATATAAATATATATATGGCTAGAAAACAGAGAGAGCCATATACCACCTACAACTTCCTATTTAAAACATGAATGTATCAGTCTGGGTAGGCTAGAGGAACAAATTTCAAAGACACACATATGGATATAAGGAATGGGTTTATATTCAAGAGGAACAGGACATTGAGAAAATATCCCAGCCCAGTCCAGTTCAATGTTATAAGTCCGATATTAACCCATATGCCCGAAAGCCGTCTATTAAGTCTCCTTCCGACTCACAAAGTCACAGGTCAGTGGGTGGAGAGTCCCAGCGCTGGCAGGGGTCTCCACATGGCTCCTCGCTTCCAGAGCTCAGG
>PVJH01009134.1:68903-80992 GCA_004026705.1 Nesogale talazaci | reverse complement strand
TGTGTGTGTAGGGGGAGTGGTAGTATTCTGAGGGAGCAAATGTTAAACTTCTTCTGTACCTTTTTCATTTCCACATGACTGCACTCACAGGAGAAAACCATCCATGCTCTTCTCTTCTCTTCTCTTCTCTTCTCTTCTCTTCTCTTCTCTCTCTCTCTCTCTCTCGCTCTCTCTCAATCATTTTATCAGGGGCTTGTATAGCTTTTATCACAATCCATATATCGATTGATTCAGGCATGTTTCTTCATGTGTTGCCTTTTCTTTTCTAGACGTTTACTTTCTGTTGAGTCCTTAATATCAGCTCCTCTTTATTTTGCCCCTCCTCCCCAAACCCCCTGAGAGGTCATACAGTGTCATTATTTTCATCTCTCTCACACTGACCACATTATCTATTATTCTTCCCCCTGTAGAGGGGAGCATGGTTATGTGTGATCGTTGTAATTGGTTCTCCTTTTCTCCCTTCCTCTCCCCTTCTTGCCCCTACCCTCTGGTATCACTGTCCCCACTCCTGCTCCTGGATCTGTGTGTCATGAGCTCCATCTCTTGTCTATACCTGTGTACATTGGGGAGCAGCTCTGGGGTCATTGTAGTGGGAATAAGGAAGCCTCAGGGAACCAGAGGAATATAGTGTGTTTCTTTGATGCTTTATGGCACCCTGATGCCCCTCTGTGGGGAGATTGTTCCATTGTCTATACAGGGGATTTGGGGCTTTACTCCGGCCCCCCTCGTTACCCGGTCTTTCTGACTCCTCGTGATCGCACTGGCGGTGTGCTTCTTCCATGTGGACTGGTTGCTTCACTTCTGAATAGCGGCTTGTGTAACTTCAAGTCCTGAAGACCCCACATGCTATATCTTTTAATAGCTGTCTGTCCTCTCTCTTGATAAGTTTCTTGCAAAGTGGTGTGTCCTGGCTGACTGAGAGTCACAAGTGCCAGAACGCAGGGCACTGTGCAGTGGTTGGTTTGGTTTTTAACCAATTGAGTTAGCCTCAGATTGGGAGACCTGGGCTCCAAATTCAGGGTGTCACTTCTAGGGACTGGCACCTTGTTGGCACCTATAGGCATTCCTTGCAGATCTCAGTGTTTTTTGGCATCCATCTTCCTGCTCAACCTTCCTGCAGTTCTAGGAAGTTGCAGTGCAGAGACTCGGGCCCAAAGCATGCTCTTTGAGTCCTCTTTCTTGGTCACAGGTCCCTTTCTCTCCCTTCCCCCACCTCTCTCTCCCCAAAGCATTGGACCATCAACCAAAATAAAGAAAAAGAATTTCTTATATCTCCACGTGAACTCAATACACTCAGAGCATTATAAAGAAAGCAATGGACTTTTAAAAACGCTGCTGAAGTTCAGTCTGACTAGTAAGTCACAAGAAGAAAGAACCAAAACAGAATCATCATTTCTGCTGCTCAAATTAGCCAAGCCTGGAGAAGGGAGACCGCGCTGAGCAAATAGAAGGAGAGCAGGGGTCCTGACTCACAGGGTGGTCCTGGCCCTTCCCGCCCAGAACACGAGTGGAGGCCAGGCAGTGGCCATGCCCTGCTTTCTCCCACCGCCTGCCTGTCAAGGGTGGCCCAGCCCAAAGCTGTGTAAAAGAAGTAAATAAGTGTTTGAAACCAGAAGGAATTAGTTTTAAGTTTTCATAATTTCTGCAACTAGATATATTCATTTTGCAAATTTATTTCATTAATATCTAAAATTACGGGTTTATGGATTGTGGACAATTAAGTGCTAGTTTACGTCTTCATTTTTAAATATTCCAAAGTGACGCGTCCACCCCTTGTCTGTCGGTGTGTTGCACTGTGGTGACTTTGTGCTGCTTTGATGCCAGAAGCCGGTATTTCAAAGGCCAGCAGGGTCGCCCACAGTGAACCGGTTTACACAGAGACTCCAGACTGAAAACGGTGAAGAAAGAATCCACAAGACATTGTCAGATACCGAAGGCCTAATGAATGGCAGCAGATCATCAGAGGTGCAGGAAGGTGGGCCCTTCTGCCAGACATGCACGAGGACTGTGACTGAGAAGGAGCTGCTCTCTCAGTGGGTGGACGGTGGTGACAAGACTGGAGCGCAGTCTCCGGGATCTTCATCTGCTGAGGGAGCACGACTCAAGGGAAGCAGCAGCATCTGCAGAAACCTGCTACTGATCTGAACTTGGAATGTGTGAAGCCCGCTTCTAGGAGAAGTGGAAGCCCTTGGGCTACATGAGGAGAGATGTCCTGATCAGGCCATCATGTGACTTCCTGTGGTGGGAATAGCACATCATGAACAACAGCGTTGCATTCGCTGTCACAAAGGACATTTCAAAGTCAATCTCACAGTACAATACTGCCTGTGAGAATTGTATCCATCTGCCTCCAGGAAAATGTCATCAATCTATTATTCAAAGTTAGGCACCAACCACAAAAGCTAATGATGGGGAAATTAGAGAATTCTACCAAACGTCAGTCTGAAATTAATCAGACGTGCAGTCAAAATGCATCGATAATTATTGGTGATTAGATTGCAAAAGTTGGAAACGAAGAGGAAGAAACAATAGTTGGTATATACGGCCTTGGTAACAATAACAAAGCTGGGGATTGTATGATGGAATTTTGCAAGGCCCACAACTCCATAGCAAATAGCTTTTTTCAACAACACTAAAGGCGACAATACACTTGGACTTCTCTAGGTGGAATACACCGAGATCAAATCGACTCGTGTGAGAAACGAGGATCGAGAACCTCAGGATCGGCACCTGAAACCAGGCCCGGGGCTTACTGGAACAGACCTTCATTTGTTCAGGTTAAAGCTGGAGAAAATTAAACCAAGTCACAACAGCCAAAATCATGGCCTCGAGTGTGTCCCACCCAACTGGCATATGGAATGCTAGTGACAGCAGTCCTGAAGCATGAAGAAAGCAGGCCATTAAAAAGACAGAGGAGTGAATGTCCAGATGCGACGAAAGCTAGTGAAAGAAATAGTGGCTTTGAGCCGAACAGAAACTTGGGAAGGGCCCCTCAAGAAGACCTGGAAATGCCTGCAAAGACCTAGAGTTAGGGAAAAAACAAAGCAAAATAAGAACGTGCTCAGCATTATCTTAAACTGAATTAGTTCAAGAAAAAACTCCAGCCCTGATGTGCAATATTATTCTCTGGACAAAATATGGGGTGATGCAGGAAACATCAAAAGATGGGAAGAATGCAGTCATTTTACCAAAAAGAACTAGTTGACATTCCACTATTTCAGGGGGTAACAACTGATCAAGAAGCAGTGGTGCTGAAGGAAGAGGTTCAAGCTACCTGGAAAGCATCAACCGAAAAAAAAGGATGCCGGAATTGCTGGAGTACCAACTGAAATGTTTCAAAAAGCTAATGAAGCATTAGAACAGCGGTTCTCAACCTGTGGGTCACGACCCCTTTGGGGAGGTTAAACAACCCTGTCACAGGGTTGGCCTGATTTATCACAGTAGCAAAATTACAGTTAAGAAATAGCAACAAAAATAATTTTATGGGGCTGAGCCCCGGTGGCGTAAGTGGTTGAGTGCGGAACTGCAGCCCGCAGGCTTGGCAGTTCAAATCCAGCGGTGGCTGGGTAGCGCCCACGACCACCAGAGGCAGTGATGCCCACCAAAAGAAAGGGAAAAAAATGGAAAAATAATTTTATGATTGGGGGGTTCAGCACAGCATGAGGAACTGTATTAAAGGGTTGCAGCATTCGGAAGGTTGAGAACCATTGCTCTGGAAACTTACCCAAGCCTATGCCAGGAATATTGGAAGAGGACTACTTGGCCAGTTGTGCCAAGTTCCAAAGAAAGGTGCCCAAACAGAATGTTCAGCGTGTAGAGCAGTGTCACTGATTACCTGTCACGCCATTGTCGGCTCCCGGGAAAGGCCTGCTCTTGCTCTCACAGATTCTTCCTTCGGGATTCCGAGCACTGGGTATCGAGTCTGGCGTGCTGTCGGCTCTGCCTTAACGTTTCTCTTGCTACAAAGGGAAGGACAGTCTGAGCAGCCGGTGGGCTTAAACTGCCACCCCATGGTTTGCTGCCGAATGCTTAACCCGCTGTGCCACCAAGTCTTCTTCCGCCATGGGCGTGGAAGTTAGGAACTGACAACAGTTTGGGGGCATGATTCAGTCCGTCACATTCTGACCCCTCTCTTTCTCGTGTCCGTTGCTTTACTGCCCTCACCTTTTAGGAGTTGCCACCTTAATTCAAAGTGAGTTCTGTTGAGCACCATCCTCTCGCCCTCAGCTGCTGGCTGCCAGCGCCCCTCCTGGCCTGCATTCTGCAGGAGCTCCAGTTGTGAGCCGGGCTTCTTCTGGGCCGCTTTCCTTCATTAATTTGAGTCAGGGTCTGCCCAGCTTTGCACATCCCTCTGTTGCCTAGTCGAACTTAGCAGCTTGGGCTGCTTCTCATCCATCCCTCCGTTTTGATTTTTGTCATCCATGGGTCCAGTGGTCCTCACTGGAATCATGTCTGTACCACTCTAGCACAGAACTGGGCCACAGTGTTGGGAAGCTGGGTTGGTCAGAGATGAGATGAACTACACTAAGGGCCTAGGACATCCCACCCCACCCCCACCGCACACACACAGAATGATAGGGCCAAGGTGGTGTTTGAATGTTAGGCTAAGTGAGCGTGTTTTCTAGGAACTTGGTGTGTGCCTATTAATTCATTGGGGTGTCTCTTCGTGGCTTCACACCTACAGGACCTGTCACCATGACGAGTGTCCACCCCCCAATACGCTCACCTAGTGCCTCCAGTGTCGGGAGCCGAGGAAGGTAACTGATGAACTGCTCCTCTCGGGCCAGTGGGCGGCAGGTTTGGTGTTTGATGCATTTTATACAATTTCCTTTGTTTTTAATGTGTTTGATTTAATAAGTGAGTTCAGGAGCTGGACAAATAAATGCCAATTTACCCTTAAAGTTAGACATTTACCCTAAGGAACCATTTGTGGAAGAGGCATCTGAAGCAAACTGGGCAAATACAGTATGTTGTATGGGAGGCTGACACCCAGACACGGCCACACAGCAGGACCCGAAGCAGTGATTAGACACTTTTCATCATCTCCAACTCTGTTACCCAATAAAAGGAAAGAAAACATTCCATTGTTGAAATTCTTATTTGAGTTACTGCCTTGACTTCTCTTCCTTACACATGACAGTGTCTTTGACCCTGTTCTCAGTGGGGCAGAAGGATCAGGGGACGTGGGGCTTGTCCTTTACTCCTGGGAGATACAGCTGCCATCTGTAAATACCCACCCTCTCTCACGAGTAACACACCCACCAACAACACCATCAGACAGAATTGTGAGCCCCGAGTCACTGAGCAAGTGGCGTGGGGCAGCCCATGGAAGGGACTCGTGCTGATGCCCTCAGTCGACTGTCAGGAGTCAGTCCTATGCCAACTGCAGTTGTATTTAAGTATGCTTCCAGGTGTAGGATGCCACCACATGGACAGGTGGCCCTACCAACCTATTTGGGTCTGGCACTTGCCTCTCAGTCTGTCCTGTCTGTGACTCACAGTTGCTCATGACCTTGCTGTGAAACTTCAGGACATGGTCATTGTATTTTGTGCCCTGTGCTCAGTTGTTTCTCTCTTTCCCTCCCTCCTCCTCTCTTACCCCCCTGTCTGTCCAGCTCTGGCTCTTCTAGCAAACCCACAGGAGCTGACTCCACACACAAAGTCCCTGTGGTCATGCTGGAGCCGATCCGAATCAAACAAGAAAACAGCGGCCCCCCTGAGAACTACGACTTTCCTGTGGTGATAGTGAAGCAAGAGTCCGATGAGGAGTCCAGACCTCACAATGTAAATCTTGACCGCGCTGATGCTGATATTGCCGGGGGCGGGCGGGGCACGGCACTCTTAGTAGTGGAAAGACTCTTGAGGAAATCACTCGGCGGGGAACAGGTCTGAGAGGTTGATGCTAAGTTTATGGACATCTCTTCCAAACTTATCTCTGCAGCACACGTCACAATGACGTGAACAAAACTCTAACTTATTTTAAAATGTCATAATTATACACTTAAGAATGAAGGCTGTGTATTGGCGTAGAATTTATAATTAACATATAACATTTGAAAGACTGGGTTTAATATATCCTAAGGGTTGCTTGGGCCGGTCAGTAGACTGATCTCTGCTGCATCATCTCTACATTTATTGTTGACTTTACAAGAACTTTTTGATTGTTTATATTTATCAATGAAGTAATGCTTTCATGAATAAAACTGGTTTAATGAGATTAATACTCAGTTTACCTCCTCATCCAATTTATGCATAGAATTTCAAGATTAGAAGGCTTAGAAGGAAGTTTAAACTTAGATGTATGTTTATAATTTGTCCCATGAAATGGTAGGAGGTAAATGTTAATGGTTTCTGTAATTTTCATTGAGGAAACCGAAATGCATTGAAGTAACGTGTATGTAAACCTAGTATTAGAAAAACATGGACTGTTTCAGGTCGTTTGGAAGAGAATAAATGGCGAGGCAAGGGGGAAGGATAGGAGGCAATGTCCCGTGACCGAGCCAGAGGCCTCAATCACATCGTAAATTCCAGAACTCCAGGGGAAGGGGATGCAGAACCCTCGAGGGGGAAGACATGGCTCTGATCTGTAAGGATCAGATAGCCGAGTGGCCCTTGTCTCCGTACCAGTACCGGGGTCAGGAAAGCAATAGGAGCAATAGCTAACCTGAGTTCCCTAGCGGGCCATTTGGGTCATCCTGACAGGCTGGACCACAGTTGGCACTCCTGGCGGCTACACCATGGGCTGCACCCATGCTGTGATGTCTTTCGATCGACTGAGGCCTCCCCGCACGCCCGCTCTGGCGCACAGTGGCAGGCGTCCAGGAGAGCACAGCCTGGGCTGCCCTCGCAGGGTGGTGACAGCGTGCTCCCCTCTGTCTGGCAGACCTCCTACCCCAGGAGCATCCTCACCTCGCTGCTCCTCAACAGCAGCCAGGGCGCAGCCTCCGAGGAGGGCGCGCCCCGGTCCGACGCGCCGGACAGCACAGGAGACCAGCCTGGCCCCCACCGGGAGAACGCCTCCAGTGGCAAGGCCAAGTGGCTGGACTCCGCCCAGAAGTCACCCCTCCACGGAGACCCCCGGAAAGAGGACGACCCCAACGAGGACTGGTGCGCGGTGTGTCAGAACGGAGGGGAGCTGCTGTGCTGTGAGAAGTGCCCCAAGGTGTTCCACCTCTCCTGCCATGTGCCCACCCTGGCCAACTTCCCCAGGTAAGATGAGCTCCTGGAAGCCCTCGCTCCGGAAACCCCACCTCTGACGCGCTCCCACTCCGAGGAGCAGTGTCCCCAGCTCTGGAACCGAAGCCCCTGCCTCTCAGACCCTCCAAGGACCCCAGTGAGGGGCCGGGGGTGGTGTTGAGCACCACTGCCTTCAGCTCCAGTCCTTGGGGGCTTTCTCCTCTTACACTCGCCTGAGGAGGGGGGCCGTGCTGCCACCCACCAGCCCCTGTGGCCCTGGCACTTTGGTTGGATGGCTGTGGGTGTTCGTGTCATACACCGCCTTCCCTAGACGGGGCCTTCTCTGCTCTGTCTTTGCCCAGACTTTCCCATACTCACAGTAGTGCCAAGATTAACATCTGCCCCCAGTCAACCCCTGATGGGGGGGGGGGGGGGGTCACAAGGAATGCTTCCCGCAACGCAGAACTCTGTCCCTGCAGTGGAGAGTGGATCTGCACTTTCTGCAGAGACTTGTCGAAGCCTGAGGTTGACTATGACTGTGACTCTCCCAGTCCCCACCCGGACAAAAGGAAAAGCGACCTGTTTGGCCGACTGCCGCCCACAGATAAGCGGGTAAGAGCCCTCGGGTCCCTGTCGCACACACCTGTGTGTGCACACATTGTATGTTTACTGTAGATTTTCCCTTTTAAAAAGGTACTGTGCGTCTTTTTACAAAAGCTTCAGTTGTGGTTCCTGAGCAAAATGGAAAGTATGTCCTCTCTGTGGCCTGGGCTTTTGAATGAATTTTGTTTCTCATGAGTCCGTTGTCTTTCTACTCAAGTAAATTTCCTCCTCAAATCATGTCGACTGCTGGCAGCTAGGATAAGTGGTTTTTCCCAGGTGCTCTTCCTGGAATTTCCCTCACGGGCAGTGACTAGGGGTAGAGCCGGAAGCCAGGTGAGGTAGTCCCTGCGCAGTTAGGCCACTGAGTGCCCACCTCTCCCAGTTTGCCACAGATTGGGGCACATGAGTAAGTGGACCAGTCTGCACACACATGCATGCAGCAGGCTGCCCAGTGGCCCACAGCCTGGGTGAGGGTCCCGGGTTTCTGACCTCTCAGCAACCCCCGCCCCCGAGGGAGACATGGAAATCCACGTTGGAACCTTCTTTGGATCAGTTTCTTCCTGCTGTTTAAACAAGCTAGCCTCCCCATCTCAAGTGTTTGCTCTGGTTCTCCGAGAGCCCACATACTCACAGCCCAGCCGAGCCCAGGAGAGCAAGTGCCCTCTCCCGCTCCCAGTGTCCCTTCTGGTTCTCGTGCACAGTAAACTGAGCCGCAGTGTTTGCTCTTTTTTATGCACTTGTTCTAATTTTTGTTTGTTTACTTTTGCTTAGAAGTGTGAGCGGCTACTTTTGTTTCTGTACTGCCATGAAATGAGTCTGGCTTTTCAGGACCCAGTGCCTCTAACTGTAAGTCTAGCCATACCTTCTGCATTCTCCTTGGGGCGACCGGTTGAGATTTGGTTTGGGAGAATCTGCTTTCTGTGCCACTTCCCTGTAGTTGATTAACTGTGCTGGTTGGCTTCAAACCTGAAAACTTCCCAAAAGATTGTGGGACATTTTCATTATCCTTTAGTTTCATTGCCCTGAGTCTTTTGAAGGCCCCGTGTACTAGCTGCTCAATCCTAAATAGGTTCATTTTAATGAAAGTAAATTAAGCCATAATTCTCAGCTAATTTAAAATTCTCAGCCTCCTTCAGTGTCACCTGCGTTCCTGCACAGGTTACACCTGGGGTGATATCCATCAGTGATTCCTTTTCTTGGGAGGTGTAAGCACCTCCTAAACTGTGGGGAAACTTTTCACCTGAGATGAAGGCCCGAGAGAAGCCGCGGCAGCTGTGGTTGGCAGTAGCAGGAAGTGCGGCGTGCACAGAGCGCAGGGAAGGGCCTGCTGCCCTAATACAACCGCGCTCCCTCCTCGCCGACAGTGACCACACCACAGTCCACCGTCAGGGAAATCTGAGACGCAGGCCAGCGTAGAAAAGAAAGCCCCATTACTAAATACATCCAGCTGACAACAGGCTTTGAGCATTTGGGGGAAAGAAGTACTTCTGGTGGGAGACAGACTTCTTATCCCAAAGAGAAGAACAAAACCAGTCAGGGCAAGAGGCTGGTGAGGCCAGTATTGACACTGCCTTCCTGGGAGCTGGCCCCAGACTGGAGTACCATGCCTGCAGACTAGCTCCCCTTCTTCATGATTTCCTCTCATGACAGCATCCCGCATGGGTGGGGATCATCCAGGTCAGAATTCAGGGGAGCTGGGATTTGGTGAGGTTCAGAAGCCTCCCGGGATCCCGCTATCTGTGGAGCCCAGTCAGGGCCAGCCCCTGTACTCCCCACCCCCTGCCCAGTGCTTGTTGCTTAGTGATGAAGAGGGAGGGAGAGCAGGGAGGGTCAGGAGAGAGCATTGAAGGCAAGCTGATCGTGAAAAATCATTGTTTAAGAATATTTTTAAGAAGTGACACAAGGCATGTGTCAAGGTGTGAGAGACGGTGAGTCGTTTATAAATCCTTTACCCCGGACACGGTCACTCAGAGACAGACAGGGAGGCCATGGGAGCTGTACACCCTGAGGCTAGAACTAACTGTGTGTATGATAGCATCTCGTTTATTTTGAAAGGTGCCTGATTATTACAAAATAATTAAAAGTCCAATGGACTTGTCAACCATCAAGAAAAGGCTCCAAGAGGATTGCTCCTTGTACTTGAAGCCGGAGGACTTTGTAGCCGACTTTCGGTTGATCTTTCAAAACTGTGCTGAATTCAATGAGGTGAGCGCGGGAGAGGGCTTAGCACAAAGCCCAGCAGTGGTGTCCAGAGTTGGCATCTCTCCGGGGGTAGTCAGAGCATCACCGCCTTTACTCTCAAAGGGGCTAGAAACCACGTAGACAGTATTGTCCTCCAGCCCGGTTCCCTGCTTCCCTGTGTGTAGCTGGGAAGATGATGCCGGCCAAATTTAAGAGTCAGTTTATCTACACCCCAGCCAGTCCTTCCTCCTGTTCTGTGTGTCCATGGGTCTGCCTGGGCCGTCTCTCTGAGCTCATTCGGAATCCGGCCCTCCTCCCGTCAAGTAACACTCGGAGCTTGTGGGCCCTCCAGCTTCAGGCTGTTTGTCCTTTCTGTCGGTGACTAGAAAGTTTCCCCAAACGATACGCTCACATTCATAGCCTCCCGGGTCAAACACATACTGTGTGAGAGTCCGTCCCTGTGAACTGTACTTTTATTTTTTTTCTTAACATCGTGGTTAGTGGTTTTACTGTTTATGTATTCAATTTGTATGTTCTGTCTCATCCAACAGCCTGATTCAGAAGTTGCCAATGCTGGTATAAAACTTGAAAGCTATTTTGAAGAACTTCTAAAGAACCTTTATCCCGAGAAAAGGTTTCCTAAGGTAGAATTCAGGAACGAATCAGAAGATAATAAATTTAGTGATGACTCAGACGATGACTTTGTGCAGCCGCGGAAGAAACGCCTGAAAAGCTTCGAGGATCGCCAGTTGCTCAAATAAGCAGGCCCCCCTCCCGCTCCCCCGGCACGTGCTCTCCTGGGATTTCCCCTATTGAGGATTCGTGACCACAGGCGGTGTTGGTGCTCCTCGTGTGCGGGAGGTGATGTCCTTATAGAATGTTTCTTTTAACCTCTCACGGGGAAGAAAAGGGGAATCACGAGAGAAGCTTCAACAGCAAAATAAAAAGACATTCTTCCCACCTTGTGGATTTCAAAAAGGCAATCGGGGGCAATAGTGTTATAGAAGAGACTTGGTGTGACCTCTACGTTGAAGTGTTCATGTGGTTTGGGTGTGTGCGTTAGCCATGTTTAGAGCAGTCGCGATGGCCGACCGTCTGCGCGAGGGGCTGTCTAGAAGGGTGGGGCCCTGTGGTAGACCAGATCACACGTTCTCACCCCGGTGCCAGGAAAGGGCAGATGAGATGCTCTTCAGAAGGCACCTGCGAGTATATCATGTAAGACGGCAACTGTATTAAAAAAAAAAAAAAATGGGGAAAACTCTACTTGGTTTTTGTTTTTGTCTCTTGTTCATGAGGGATGTCTTTGTAGCGCAGGGTCTCGAGGCTGGTTCTCATACATTTCCAGAGCTAGACTTGGCTTGACTTTCTCTGGGGGAGTTGGGGCCTGGCTTTGCTGTGGCTTCTTGGCCTTGAGCAGTGCAGGGGGTCCTCTCCCTTTGTTCCTGCCACAGCCTCGCCCGGGGCTCGCCACAAGTGTGCTTCTCAGAGGTGCCCGCTACTGTCTCGTCTGCCTGCAGTCTTTGGGGGGGAGAATGGGGCATCTGGGAGCAGGCCCTTGGAGACAGTTCTTAGGAAGGCGAGGTTTGCTCGGAAGCAGCTGTTCCTTGTGTTTAGGAGTTAGAATTCCCCATTGCACTTTCTGGCAGATGCTGGAATGCACAGTACCGACGTGAAGACCCGCTGCTGGGGTGCCTTGGCTTCTTGGCGGGCCGGAGTGGCTGCTGGCAGCATGTCTGTGCTGCTCGGGGTTTGTCCCAGGAAGGATGGCGGTGAGCAAGGAGCTGCACTGATGTGCCATGCGCTCACTGGTCAAGGGAACCCTTGGGAAAGTCTTGATCGGGGGAGCTGCCCTTCCACTGGGACCGTGAGAGGGAGCTACGGTGCACCCAGGGCACCCTGCATCATTTGGGGACTGGACTGGCTCTGACCCCAGGGCTGATGCTCCGGGGTGGCTCTGCTGGGATTTCAAGCTGAAGCCTGAATGTGGAGAAAGAGATTCCTCGTCATCAGCTCCTGCTTCCCACGGACTTTACTCTTGTCTGTGTATGCTAACTGCTGGTGTACCTGCCAGTTTTCCAATTAGCAGGGTGTCTCTCTCTCTCTCTCTCTCTCTCTCTCTCTCTCTCTCT
>PVJH01009134.1:0-68803 GCA_004026705.1 Nesogale talazaci | reverse complement strand
CTCAGGAGCAGCTCTCCCTTGCAGTCGGTGAGCCGTGCTCAATGTTCTGTGCCACCAGGGCTCCCTCTGTCACTGCCTAGACCCTGTCTTCGCCCTCCCGGAGCTTCTGTTGCATGGTTTCTGGTAGAGTGCCTCTGTTGGACGGCTCATTCCCCAGAACTGCCGCCGGGGTCTGAGTCACAATGTCTACCTGCCCCGGAGGCGGGGGCAGTGCTGCACTGTGCTTCTCGGTCAGTATTCTTGTGACGCCTTGGCCCCTCTCGCTGCACAACACTGTCACGTCTTCGTGTCCACACCAGGAGAACAGGAAAGGTCCGGGCCGCTCTCCACGGGCCGCCTCTTCATAAGGGGTGTGAGCTCAGTACATAGTAGCAAAGTCTGATCCAGATCCAAGCCAGCTATGTTCTAGAAGAAGGAAAATCCTCATGCAGGCCCCATCTCCAGAGCGCCCCCCAAAGTGTGCAGTTCAAGGAACCCCACTGTTTACCTCTGATCAAAAGCTTTGGGAGCCCTCTTCGATTTGGGACGTGAGTCCTGCCACTGCTGTCTTAGGTGGATGTGGGGGGCCAGGAGGCAGGTGGGTATGGGCAATATGGAGGAGGACTGAGGGGCGTCATGCCACCCCTTCAAGAATGAACCAAACTTTGGGGGGAACGCGCTTCAGATGAGAGCCTGCCAGAGGGTTTGCTGCTTGGGGAGCACGGACTGCAATGAGAAGACTGCTGGCCTCTTCCACCCGGGGGCAGGGAAGTGGGGTGGGAAAGGCCCCTTTCATCTGCTCAGTGAGTCGGGGCCTGTGTCACCAGGTGCTGTGATGGTTGGTTCCCTGGAGAGAGGGGAGGGGTGGGGAGAGCATTTTCCTTTGCTCTGAGGCCTGCTCCACAAAGCAGAGGGCGGCATTCCAGGAGGCTGAGGCTGAGGCTGCCGGTCAAGGAGCTGCCTTCAGGAGCAGGGACATGGAACACATCCGGCGAGCTTCCTGGACGGCCAGGGAGACCTCCCCTGTGACCAGCTCAGAAGCGGAGCCCTTCCTCTAATGACTGTGTACATAGTTTTCTAAGTACTTTTTAACCTCGTAAATGTCACTGCTTGCTCACTGTCCTGTGGCGAATGCTCCTCGCACCTTCGCCTGGGCTGCCTCTGCCCGCACGGTGCTGGGCTGCGTTCCCCGGAGCAGGCGCCCGCGCCCCCTGTGACAGCACGCTTCCGCCACCAAGGCCGGGGGCGGGAAGGACATGGGGGCAGCAGTCCTTGTTAAGCTTTGCTTTTCTTTTTTTTTTCTTTTCCCCCAATTACTTGGGACAGATTGGTGCTTTGATTTTAATAAAAACTAACTTTGCTGGATTCTTCCTGTGACTCTCTTCCCACCACCAAGGAGTCTTAAGTGGAGAGGTTGATGTGTGTCGCAGGACCCTCCCTGGTCCGGGAGGCTGTGGTGCCTCCAGCGGTAACGTCGCCGCGCGGAGGGAAGAGCTGCTGGCCCACGAGGACTCCAGGAAGCCACGCAGTGTTAGGATCAAAGCCTGCAATTCTCCCTTTTCCCGCCAGCCTCCGAGGATGGCACTCAAACCATCCTCTGGAAGGTAGGCCAAGAAGATGCCCGGGGTGAGGAGTGGGTTGGTGGCAGGGAAGAGCCCGGTGCAGGAATATACCCAGGTCACTTGCACGTGCGCCGCGTGCAACTCGCCACCCACCCTGGAAGGAAATGGGACGTTGGGGTGGAGTGGCAGCAGTCTGCCCTGCTGCTGGCACACGTGTTCCAGGGTACCCGAAGGTCCTGCCTACAGTCCTGTGGCAGGCCTCCCTTCCCTGGGAGCAAACAAAGTAGACGCAATAGTTCCCCTCAGCAGAGAAATACGGGTATTTACAGACACAGGAAAGTGGAAGGAATTTGTGTAAACACGGCCAGTTTCACAAAAATAAATAGGAAGTGCAGCCTTTGAATAGAGGTTGAACAAGAACACACAAACCTGAGGTCAGTGATGTAGGACATCCCCTGGCAATCAAGCCACCACAAGCCTATTCAGAATTAGGATGAGAAATGGCCAGAACTAGCAATCATTAGGAGACTCATTGATGCACGGGAAGTAGGTGGAAGTTGTCGTCCTACAGCCCCACCCCCAGTGGGATTGGGAGCTGAGTCTTCTGCTTTATAGCTGGGAAGAAAACGGGGATTCAGAAACAGCTGTACCACCCTGGACAGATCTGCCTCTTTAGAGGTGGCAGTTCCTGCCATAATAGCCCCACTTGGGTACCTCTTGGTCTCTGGGGGACTGAAACCACAAGGACACACCCGCCCTGATGAGGCTTGGCTTCCCACGGTGACTTCCACAGTTGAGTAGCCATGGCAACACAAGTGGTGTTGGGCCTATCTGGCTCAGTGCTGCTGGTGGTGACTGGTCTCAGAAGTATGGTTGGCAGCCTGTAAATGTCACTGTCAGACCGCCAACCCTGGAGGACCTCAGGGCCAGTGGTGGCAGCTGGTCTTGACACTCCACTCCCACCCCCGCCCTCTCTGCTGGTTTTAATGTGAAAGTTCCTGGGAGCCCCTGCTTTGCAACTTTCTATTGTAGTGTGAAGTATGGCAGTATCCTCCCATGCACCCCGTCATTGCACCACACGTCCCACCGCCTGGACTCTCCTACTGCTAGCCCCCCAGTGCAGCTGGCACCCTGCTCCCAGTCAGCGAGGGAGCTGCCATCCCACCCTGGCTGAGGCCCCCACCCTCAGGGACGTCAGTAAGGAACCCAAACAGCTAGGAAGGAAGCAGCCGCCTCAGCGAGGTCTCCCCACCCCCTCCTAGCCTAGGGGGCCACGCCAACAGGCTGCGTCGCCTCGGCACGCTAACACATGAACTGAAATGACCTCTTAAAGTTAGAGATTAAAATATCAGGTAAATGTGCCTTACAGACTCGGCCCCCTCTGCAGGTCTGAGTCTAGATTCAAACTGCCAGGTTTGTGGCTTGCAGCCCAACTGGAAGCCAGTCCACCACCAGTGCTGGCTGAGACATCATGTTTGATTGATGAGATGGTGATTAAACAGAGGCCAGCACTGAACCAGCTCACTGTTGTGCCAGAGTGCTCTGAAAGGCATCATGATAACAACATGCGTACACTCCAATACAAAAGTCCCAGCACCGACACATGATGGGGTCATCCGAGCGTTTATTCATCACTTCTGCAGACGGTGACAGGAGAGAAAGACCACCCCTCCCCCATCCTTTCCCCACATCCTTTTCCAGTAAAGTATTTCTATAAAACTTCTTGACATCTCATGGCTGAGATCAATGCACCACTTGCTACCCCACCCCAACAAATCTTTCAATACGGAATCCAATGCCTGATCCCCCCCCATCAACTACAGGTACTAAAAGTGAAGAAGAGGAGAAAAGCCTTGGCTCCAGGAAGCAGAGACGGCCGCTCGGTGGTGTGCAGGTCCTCACTTGACTTGCTAGAGAAGGAAACAGTGATGTGAGAAATCGGTCACACGTCCATAAAGCCCAGTCAGACCCACAGCAAAGACTTAACCGGTGTGTGCCTGAAAGCGTGGTGCCGGTTCTATCATTGTGTTATTCTGGTGCAGTGCAGCCATGGTTCCCGGGAAATCGGAGGTTAGACATCTTCACGAGGAGTTGGTTGGGTTTCTGATTGACCAAACACAGCCCGCTATCATGGAATCCATTGCAACCTGTAGTCAGAAGGGCCTTGCTGGCAGTCGGTCTTCATGGAGCAGGAAGCCTCACCTTCCGAGGGAGCACCTGGTGCGTTCATACTGCCGACCTGGCACTCAGCTGCCCAACATGACCCCGCGACGTGACCGGGCGGGTCAGAAGTAATGCACTCCGGAGACGGTTGAACAGTCAGTACTACTTTGGCTTGCCTCATCCATTTACTGGGGCGCTGCGAGGTTTGGAAGGGGGCAGTGTTTCAGGCAAGCCCCTTCTATCTAGAATTTAGAGCCTCACTGTCATGTCACCAAGCAAGTTTCCTAAACCATGTTTACAGCACCAGGAGGTCTTTGCAGTTAGATGTTTGGGTCTATAAGTCACGTACCCACGCTGAGCTTCAACTGAACTTGGGTACCTACCCAAGAACTTCCATTAACAAGCAGGCCACTTGACTGAGCCTACTGTGACAGTTGTGAGAGGAGCATCCTCGGGCTTGGGAGCAGACGACACGCAAGCCATGTCGCCACAGGCCGGCCCTTGTTAGTGAAGGATTGTGGGTCCCACTGCAAGGCTGTCAGGCTCACGGGCGATGGACCAGGCTTGCTTTGTAGGTGCTGTGACTCGTGACCCTGTACTAAAAGCCAATGGACGGAACCACTGCTGCCCAACTCCACAGAGGGCCTCAGAGGGTTTGTTCCCACAAGCTCCTCCACCTGCTGCTCCTGGATTTCCCATGTACATGGTGTGATGGCCCCATCGAGTCATCTGGGTCTGGCTGGCTCCCAGCTGTCTCTGATGGGCGCCTCTCATGTCCGGAGCTCACGGCCTGCATTCGTAATTACTGGACAGCTCGTCTAACCTCTGGTCACAGCGTTTTGACCTCAGGTCAAACCCAGAAGATGCCTGTGTTTTTGTGTTTATTTTCAACCCCCCACCCATAGTTGTTAGATATTTCTGAGTCAGTGCTAACTCGGTAAAGAAAACAATTCTCCCACCCCAAAGCTATGTATTTAAATTCTGTTACGAAGCAAAACGACCCGATCACCTTCCAGATGCTCTCCGTGACACTTCATACTTAAGTCAAATCTGCGATCCCATTCTTGGAAACACTTTTCAGACTCCTGTTTGGATGGCTGGCAGCACCGCCCTTGGTATTTCTTGACCTCTTTCTGTGCCCTCACATTGCTGTCCTTTCATGTCCCCTTTCATTTATGGAAGCAAGAAGCTGCATGGAGCAAGGCCAGTTGAGGCCAGTGTGGAGGACAAGAGAGGCATGCTGTTTTGTCAAAAACTGGTGCATCGTCACGGCAAAACTAGTCCCCTGTCTGCCACAGATCAGGCCTTTCTTAATCACAATCTTCTTGGAGCCTCTTAAAAAAAACAACCTTGATTATTATCCTCACTTCAAGGCAGCATCACCTTGATCTCTGATTTCAGTTGATGACCTTTTTTGGCAAGATGATGATGGCTTCTTCCACTGGCTTGATTAATGTTTGTTTTGGGGGTCATAAGAATAGCACCATGTCTCCTGACCAGTCTTGACCTCGGGGGGAAAAAAAAGTCTGGGTTGCTTCAGAGCTTTTCTTTCAAAGCATGGCATGTTTCCACTCTACACTCTTTTTCCTGTTCACTCAACCTGGGGCATAGCTTTCTCAGCGGTCAAACTCACTCCTAAATCTTACGTTAAAATTCACTGAACTAGGGCTGAGCCCCAGTGGCATAGTGGTTGTGCGCGGGACTGCGGCCCACTGGGACGGAGGTTCAGTTCCAGCAGTGGGGCTGAGCCTCCTACTCCCACCACCGGAGAGCAGTGATGCAAAAAAAAACAAAAAACAAAAAACCACTGAACTGAGCTCCTCAACAAAGTCCAGCTAACTTCCCCCTCTTCCATGGTCTGTCATGGATCTTTGAGCACAAGTACACACCTTTTGTCAACATTTCACCTTTTATGAAATGAGAAAACCACTCCTACATTTGAGTTTTTCCAGCAGAAGCCAAATTTCACAGCCACCTGCTTTTCTCTTAATTGGCAGACACACAGAACCTGAGGTCCGAGTGGAAACAGCTTTTATAAAGAAATTCACTGTGACCAGAGAGAACCTTCCCAGATGAAGCCACTGGGTGTACTAAGTCAGAGCTAGTTGCTTGATGCTTTGCTCGCCTCTTCCCGGGAGCCCTGTGGCATAGAGCTTGCCCACTGGGCAGTTTGAAACCACCAGCTGCTCTGAGGGAGAAGGGGGCCTTGACTGTAGACTTGCAGTCTTAGAAACCCACAAGGGCAGTTCTGTCCTGTAGGGTAGCTGTGAGTCCGCATCGATTTGATGGCAGTAAGCAGCGTTGTGTCTCCCGACACCTGGCCCAAAGTACGGGAGATAAGCTTTGCCACCTGTTGCTTTTGAGAAGCCTGCTGGCTGAACGGCCACACAGATTTACCCCCTTTTCCATGTTCATTCAGTAATTACCCACCCATCACCAACAATGTGTCTCCCACCAGAGACCAGCCTGTTCAGTCTACTGAGGGGGCACAGGGGAGATGGGCACAGTGGCTGGCTGGTGACCCACCCCAGGGGCACTACAGGAGAAAAGCATGATGGTCTCAGGAAAAATTACAGCCTTGGGACCCGTGTGGCGCAGCCCTGCTCTGTCACATTGCCACCAGGAATCCCAAATGACCCCACAGTGGGCAATAGGCGTCTTGAGGAGAACCTGTAGTCCCAAGGGCAGTGAGTGGCATTTCTGCCCCAGGGGGGCCCCCCGTCCAGCTCTGCAGCGAAGCTCCCTTTCAAGGGAGGTAGGCAGGGGGAGGACATCAACATCACCCTGGTGCCCGTGGCTCAAGTGACAACGGCATCACACTCAAAACCAGCTGCAGGAAGAAGTGGGCACCTCTGTCCAGGCAGCTGGGAGGAAGGCCGGCGCCCGGGGCACTTGGCTTACCTGAAGGGCCCGGCCTTTGGTCTCGATGGGGAGTGTGAAGGCGGAGATGGCGCACACCACACAGACGGACGAGAACAGACACAGGGCCCCCAGGATCGAGGCACTCATGAGGACCTGCAGGTCACAGGACGGGGCAGCCAGTGAGTAAACATCTTGACTGCTCTGGGCCGAGCTGGGTGGGCATTTGAGCCGGGACTTGGGGTATATCTGAAACAGTTTTCCCACCCACCCTCTCCTTTGGTGCTGTGTCCCCAAATTCCCGTGCTCCCCTGCCGTCCTGACCGAGTAACGTGCGTCCCCTCCACAGAGATGGCATGCCATGCTTGTTTCTGTGCAGAATGTGGCCTGGACGACAACCAGCCCAGCCCATGTCGAGTCTGCGCCCACTGTGGGGGTGGCTTCTGCCCATCTCTGGGTGACCCTCCCTGGCCTGGAGAACCTGAACACCCCTCATGTCCCAACTTTCTCCAACCGTGCTCAAAGTAGTGTCATTCATCTCACAAGGACTCACACCCTGGCATAATGAATGGCACCGCTCAGGGGTCTCCCAGGCTGCCATCCCAGGAGACCTTCACAGACACCTGTCTAGTCACACCTGGTGCCTGGTGTTCGCCTAGCATGGTACTCAGCCTCCCAAGGTCCCCCGTGGAGGGCCGGCCCCTGAGTCTGACCTTCCAGATGCACAGATGGCGTCCGTGACATC
This sequence comes from Nesogale talazaci, assembly GCA_004026705.1. Taxonomy (NCBI): domain Eukaryota; kingdom Metazoa; phylum Chordata; class Mammalia; order Afrosoricida; family Tenrecidae; genus Nesogale; species Nesogale talazaci. The sequence continues at coordinate 61,495 of PVJH01009134.1, read as the reverse complement.
AAGCTCACTGCCTGATTCGTCAGTGAGCGAGTGCTGGGAAGGAACTATAGTCTAACAACATCAATGGCCACTCCCTCGGAGCGGGAGTGTGCATAACGAGCACATACTCGGATATGCTGGCTGGCCTCCAGGCGGTTGGAAAGAAGGGGGAGGGACCACACAAGTCAAGTAGTTCAAGCCTCAAACTGCCATCGCATTTGAGCAGACCCCACTGCTGCTGCCACCTGTTCCCAGACACCAAAACCGTGGCCACCACCAAAGCCAGTTCTCATCTGTCCCTCAGTCACATCCTTTGCATACAATTCCCAGCCTAGTCTAGGTCCCATCTGTGGATCCAGGGGAGAAGTTGCTCAGGCTTGTTGTCACGGAGAAAGTTCACTATCAGGACTGGCCAGGCAGCAGCAGCAGTCACTGGATAGTGTCTAATATAGTCCTTTTCCATCTGAGTTACCAAAGTCTATCTCTTAAACAATAGAGCCCTGAGAAGATTAGTTCTGCTAATGTAACTAGTATAGCTAATCCTCTTGGAGACTGGAAATTCCCAGCATCCGCCCCACATTGATGACATCAAAAGGAAAGAGAGCTCGGCTTTCAAAAAAGACCTGGGACAAGGAGGGACATTGTATAACATTAAAAGGGCCCATCCAGCCAGAAGACATAGCACTCTTGAAGATAGATGGGCCAAGCTAAAGAGCTGCAAAATCCTTGTGTCATTGGCGACCTCAGGCCCCTTTCAACAGTGGAGACTCCCAGACAGGTAGCCAGGGGAGCCCTGGTGGTGGTGGGGTGACACGCTGGGAAGTTCTAACCACCAGCAGCTCCCGGGGAGAGAGGCTGGGTTTTCTACTCCTATACACAGCTAACAGTCTCTCAGGGAGTCTTTAGGAGTCAGTATTGACTCGATGGCAGTGAGAGTGCGGGGCAGGAAGACTAAGAAGAAACTAAGACCATCATCGGCCAGCTGGAGCTAATTGGCATCTATGAAGCAATTCACCCAACCCCCAAAAACCAAGCTCGCTGTGAGCAGGGCAGGCTAGCACTGCACCTGTAGGTTTCTGAGACGGCCAGTCTTTGGGGGAACAAAAAGCCTCACCTTTCTCCCCAGGAGCAACTGGTGGCTTTGAAGTTGCCAACCCTGTCGTTACCAGCCTCAATAGGAACCCACTCTGCTCCCAGCCATTCTCCACCCAGCCATGCTAGGGGACAGAGAAGTGCCCTGAGGGTTTCTAAGACTGGCACTCTCTGAGGGAGAAAGTCCCATCCAACGGGGGTTTCAAACTGCTGACAGTGCAGCTGGCAGCCCAACGTGTAATCGCGAGGCCCTCAGGGGTACAAAAGCAGATATCTGCCTCTTACGCTGGGTTGTGGGCTACGCAAGTGCTTCATTGTGGGGTGGGAGTGGGGCTGAGTCCTTTTGTTTGTTGTTGAGTTTTCTGAAAAGGGGGGAGGGGACAGGAGGCCAGACAACCTGGAGCTAGAGCAGGGCCATCTGCCCTTCTTTCGGTTCGTGCATGTGGCTCAGAAGTGAGAGAGAAGATGAGGCCATCAGTTTCACCTAAAGGCTATGATTCAGGCCATGCTCATTTCCTTTGTGTGTAAACCCCTGCGTATGGCCCTCAACTACATTTTAAATGTTGTGAGCAACAGGACCGGTTCTCCTGTCTCAGAAGCTGGCCACCCCCTGAGCGAATCCCACCTCCTGGGCCCCCGACTGGACCTCAACAAATTGAAGGGTTGGAATCTTAACGAGTGTGTCCTCGGACTGCGACGGAATCTTCCTAGAAATCGGGAGCCGAAACTGACGAGCAACTTGCACACATTTGCAAATCCCTGGCGTGTGTCACTCCATGTTGGGATCTCCGTCTCCAAGACCCCAACGGATCCGGAAGGTATTCGGGAAAAGAAGGTGGATACGGTATGAAAATAAAAGCCCACGTTCTCAAAACAACGGGACTCGGAAATGTATGCATAGCGGAATAGGCTCGCTATATTCCGGGCAGGGTTGTCAAGCCCCAAACCCACTCTCGCTGCCCTCGTGTCCATCTCCAACGACAGGGACCCCAGTGGACGGGGCAGCAGTGCCCTCGTGGGCATCCCAGACCGTAGCCTCTTTCTCTCCGGGCCGTGGAAGTTAGGGCCTCAGGAGGCGGGAGAAAGAGGAAGAGCTTCCACCAGGTGGCTAGACCGTACTCTGACGTCAGAAGCACCGGGAGGGTGGCAGAGGGCCTGGCGGTGCTTCGTGCTGCTGGGCACATAGTAGGGTTGCAGTGAGTCGGAACCTGCTTGCTAGGACTTCCCAACAACTCCACAAGAGCTCCGGGCTCTCTCAGCCAGTGGGGAGACTTCCTTCAGGAGAAGATGGGGGTGAGGGGGAGACTTGGTCCCCAGAACAGAAATGATTGAGAAAGATTTTCCCCCCACTGTTGTTTGAGCCCAGTGAGATGGGTCCTTGACACAGGCATTTCCCAGACGCAAAGTGAGGAATTGCTCTGGGAAGAACTTCTCGGTCCACATTGGGGCAGAACCTACTGGTTTGGGCACCAGACTCAACACTGCTCCCAGCCAAGACACCCTCTTCAGCACTTAGAAGCAACGAACCTGTCCTCCTTCAGGTGGCAAGAAGGAAACCACAAAATCTCTAAAACTAAACCTCACTTGCCTGGGCACTCAATCCAAACAGTTCAGCTTTGACCGCTGTTATCGCCTGTCGAATTTCAAATTGGCCTTGATTGAGGAAGTAGCTATCATAGCAGATGGCTCCCAAACCTGCCCTGACATTGCCCCATAATAAGCCACCTCTCTTCGGTGCAGTACCGGCTGATGCAGTGGTTATGCGATGAGCCGTGACCTTCCATGAGGTCGGCAGTTCAAAACCACCAGCCGCTTGAAGGGAGAAAGACGGGCCTCTCTACTCCCATACACAGTTACCGCTACAGAAGCTAGTGACCTCCTCGTCACTCCATCCAGACAGGGCAATTGCATAATTTTGTGTTAACTTGTTGCGTGTAGGGGAGGGGTCTAGCCTGTCAATCAGCTAACAGCCTGATTGACCCCCTCCTTGTGGGTGGGGCCTTCTCATCAGGATTCTGGGAACATCTTTCTCCCTGGACGGGGACCCACTCTTGCTGTGCTGCACACTCCAGTTGACAGGCCACAGGGAGCCACGCTGGTGGCGGCCATAGCTGGAGGAGCCACGTGGAGACCCGCCACTGCTGAGATGCCCCAGCACCCCTGGATCCAGCAGGGGGTGCTGGATACCCCCTCCACCCACTGGCCTGCGATCTTCATGCGTTAGACGCCATCGCATGTGCTGCATGCATCTAAAGAGGAATTTATGGATGAGTATCGGACATAGGAGCTAGTATCAGACTTCCAGACTTGATCTGGACTGGGCCGGGATGTTGCTCTTTGATAGAAAGCCTTCTCCTCCATGTATACGAGGGTCTCTGCATTTGTTTCTCTAGGCAACCCGGACTAACACCGAGGTTTCTTTCAACCTCATCTCCCCACGCTAAGGACAGACGGCGGCACCCAATACCCTGCCCAATACCCTTCCCAAACTCCCAGCACCTACGTCCTCGTGGCGGCCCCCCCATCTCGTCAGCTGCTCCTTCTCAGCGTCTCTGCCTCTGCTCTGTCTTTACTTGGTGGCAGTTCCTTATTCTGCCCAACCAAACTCACGGCCATCGAGTTCCTGCTGGCTCACAGCCACCCTCTCGGACAGGGTGAGGCCACCCCTGCGAGGGTCCGGGACTGTCCCTTTGCAAGAGTAGAATGTCCGACTTTCTCCTGAGGAGCGGCTGGTGGTTTCGAACCACTGACCTGGAACTTAGCAGCCCAATGTGCAGCCGTTACAACAGAGCCCTTACTAGTTAGAAAGTCACACTAGAAGTGACACTGGAAGGAAGCTTTTCACAGTAACAGCAGAAGCCCTGGCCGACCCAGGGATAAACTCACGACAGACCGGTCTAGCTGAGGAAGAGTCATACAGCGAGGAGCGCAGAAGGAAACAGGAAGTGGGGAAGAAACACAGCTTGACCGTACATCCAAACCAAACAAGCAAACGAACGAAGCTCCCTGCACCAGCCCACACGTGGGAGGAATGCACCATTAAACTCCGCTGGGGTCTGGGCAGGCACGGGAGGCCAGTTACAACAGAGCGAGCCCAGGGAGGGTCTCAGAAGCACAGCCTGTGACTGGGTCATGTCAGCTTTGAACCTGGACTATAAGTCTCACCTGAGTGATGGACAGAGGAGGACAGTGGCAGTGGCAGACCAGGCCCGTCATCAACTGAAAGAGACTGGGTCACCGTGGACGTACACCCAACACACCCCTGCCCGTCCCCTGCTGGTCTGTGGTCATGTCTTTGTTCTGTGTGGGAATTCCAGTTGGCTGCCGGACTCCACACCAGCTCCTAGAGCTCTAGGCTAAACAGAAACGGTTGCCCGGAGCCTCGGACGCCTCCCAGCACTGGGCAGTGTGAGAAGCGTGTTGTTAGCTGTCAACCACGTGGCCAGACTCCCTATGACCCTGCGCTCCACAGGAGGACAGGCTGCTGGTGACCGGGACACGTGACAGGCAGGGTTTCTAGGGGCTGGTTTTCAGAAGTGGGTTGCCAGGCGTTTCCTCCTGGTCCTTCTAGTGCTCCAGAAACCTGGTCAGGATCTGCAGTGGTTAGATCATTTTATGCCAGCTTGATGAGGTATAAAAGTGTCAGGGTGGAATCCAACCTGTCCGTCAGGTCACAGCCTGTGGCTTTAAAAGGAGGACCTTGGACATTGCTCTCTCTCTCTCTCTCTCTCTCTCTCTCTCTCTCTCTCTCTCTCTCTCTTTTTCTCTCTGCCCCCTTGCCTTTCTGCTTTCTGGGACTCTGCTGCTGAACCTGAGCTGCCAGAGACCTGCCGGTTTCCACCAACCTTGGATCCGTTTGTCTCTGCACCCACCGGCCTGTGATCTCCCTGCCTTCTGCACCATGGCATGTGGTGGCATGAGCCTACAAAGGACTTACAGATTGTGGAACTTGAGTTGGAATGGACTGGGATGCTTCCTCGATATACAATTAGTACATGATATAAAGCTCTTTTTATGCTTAAATGAGTGAGTGTCACTGGAGTTGTTTCTCCGCTCAGCCTGGCCTAGTGCAACATCATTGTCACAGGCCTCTGCAGGTGGGTGGGTGGAGGCTGAGCACAAGGTGCAGGGTCAGGGCCTGAGCCTGGGTGTCCCTTATGGAAGGGGAGAGTTCTGCCTCTGAGCCCTGCACCCTCAGTTCATGGTAGCAAACACCCCCATCAAAGTGTCACAGGTGCATGACCCAGTCTGCTCAGCCTGTCCAGGAATGGGTGGATGGATGGATAGGTGGATAGATAGGTAGATGATAGATAGATACACAGAGAGAGAGAAACCTACACACACACACACACACACACACACACCTACAGAGAGAAAGGGAGAGCTTCACCTAGACACACGCCAGACTGATAAACACATCTGATTCAGTTCTCGCATGGACAACAGGCAGGCCTGGGTCATCCAAGTCCCTTTCTGGAGACTCAGAGAACCTGGCACTGCCCATGAGGGGTTGGGCCTGGGCACACAGGGTTGGCATGTGGGGCCAGCTTGTACCCAGGCCAACAGGGTGCTGGCCTTCAGCAAGGTGGGGTGGCGACGGCATGCTTAGGGAGGTTGAGGTGACAGGATGAGGTTTCCAGCAGCCCAGCCCCCAGGGCGCAGCCCCACTCCTGCCTGTGGCCTCAGCTCAGGTGCTCCCTGCTGCTGTGGTCAGAGGGTGGCCAGGCTGTAGGAAACAAGCCTGGAACAAAAAAACAAGGGGTGAGGGGAGAACATGCCTGGTGTCTCTCAAGCTGAGGAGCCCCAGCTCTACAGGTCACCTGTCACCTCCTGCACCGGCTGTGCCCGGCAGCCCCAGGCCACCTGGATTCTGACCCTCCCATCCCGTCCCTGCCACATCCTTCATCGGGGACTCGTGGAACAAAATGGGTCTGGATTGCGGGCTGGAAAAATCAAGGTGTTCTGCAAACTTCCCCCAGCTCACCCTAAAGAGGCTTCAAGAGGAGACTATACTCGGGAAGTCCACGGGAATCCCAAGGTCTCGTCTCCATCCACAGAGACCCTGTCTCTCACCACGGGAAACAGAACAGAACAAGCCAGCAACAAGCCCCACAGTGCTCATGGCAGCTTCACAGGGCTCCCTGGCTCCACTGGGTGTTCCCGGCTGCCGGCTTTACAGGTGCCCCTCACTCTGCTTTGCCTCTTCGGGGCCAGCTGCCAGCCTTGAGGGTGGGACCACCCTGTCTGCAGAGCCCCCGGGCCCCTCTGCCCCCCACCCCCTCCTGGCAGACTGTTCATACCTGAGCGATAAATGGTGCCACCATGGCGCCAACGCGGCACAGGGAGCCGCTGGTGCCCATCCCCAAGGCACGCATGGTGGTGGGGTAGACCTGCAGGGTGGAAGCAGGGGGGCACACCATGAGTCTGCGCCTCTTCTTTCTCAGCTTCTCCTCCCCCTCCACCCCCACCCCACCCCCAATCAGGCTCTGGACAGAAAGATCAGTTCTTGAAACGGACACCAGATTCCCACTTTTGCGTTACGCCTGCTCTGAGCAACCCCACAGAAGGGTCAACTCAGGCACTGAGTGGCAAGTGAGGCGAAGGATGCGTCCCACACTGCCCATCACCTGCCCTTCCCCTTCACTGGACCCTGGCCCTCCTGAGTCCCAGGCCACCTTCTACTTTCCAGATGCCGCATGTGCATGTTTGTAGGGAGGAGACACCCATTGCCTGAGAGGTGCCGAGCGTCTGCTCAGGGCGCGGAAACCTTCTGAAAACAGCTGAGCGTGAGGGTCGCCCGACAGGCTGAGTGAGACCCAGGCCAGGGACTGTCCTCTTAACAATGTTATCTCTCCCTTGCCACAAAAAAGATAAATGGCAACGAGTATATAATACAGAGCCTTTCAGGTGGACGGCCATCAACATATCACTGAACGTATTCTTAAAGCCAAGTACTCATTGAGCTCAATGAGTAAGGCGTGACTGCCCCAAGTGCTATGCTTTTTCAAGATCTGTCTCCAGAGGATCAAAGTCACAGAGCAACTGGAAAATCCGAGAGGAGACGCTCCATCGGGGCAGCAGTGGGTTGACGTCAGAGGGGCGAAGCCACGTGGCAAAGGAAGCTGTGAAGAGTTTGCAGACTGAACAGGCGCAACCGGCTGCACCGCATTGTCTCTTAGGAAGCGTCGAATTGGTGTGTGTTTTTCCAGTTCTCAACAATGGCAAGAAAACAGAGACAACATTTCAAACAAAGTCCATGGCAGCTGAGTGTCACAGATTGCATGATGCCTCCTCCACTTCCTCCACAACATGTGAAAAACACGTGCCTTTGAAACTGGTGTTTGAACATGGAAGGACAGAAAGGGATGAGCGAAACGATGGCATGAAAGAACCGAAGATGTCAAAGGGCAGCTCAGGCAGATCAGGTGTTCTCATGGCATGCGCCAAGACCTGGAGTGAGAAAACAAAGGGGAAGGGCACGCTGGGCAGTTCTCATGCGGGGGGTGGGGGGGGGCGGTGAGGATGAAGACAAAACTCATGCCTGGAGTTGCCATCTCCTGCGAGGGGACTTCGAACAAGTTCGTGGGAAAAGGAAAATGGGAAAGGGAGATAGAAACTTTCCATGGACTATCTGAACCCCCCCTCCTATGGGCAAAATATCACAGGAGCATCAAAAGAAGGGGGAAGGAATACAGAGTTCACCGTCAAAAGAATTTGTCGACATTCAACGATTTCAGGAGGTACCACGTGGCCAACAAACAATGGTTGTGAAGGAAAATGTCCCAGCTGTACCGCTGGCATTGACAAGTAGACAAGGCTCAACCTTCATTGAGGTTTCAACAGAAACAGCACTGAAACTGCTCACTCATCCGTGTCAAGAAATCCAGAAGAAGCTACCTGGCCAACTGGCTGGAACAGATCCACATTACAGTCCACTCCAAAGAAAGGCGAGCCAACAGAATCTGGACATTATTGGACAGGAGCGTGAATGCGACACTCCAGTAACACTTACTAAAGACAGTGCCATGACAGTTGCAGAAGGACATCAACAGAGAACTGCCAGAGATTCAATGAAAGATGATGTGGCCTGAGAGACAGCATCTCTGATGTCAGATGGGTCTTGGCTGAAAGCAGAGACTATCAGAAAGACACGCTTGTGTTCTACTGACTGTGCAAAGGTATGTGGTCGTGGGGAGGACACAGAACCAGAGAGAGCCTTGAGAAAAATGGAAACTCCAGAATGCTTCTTGGTGTTCGTGAGAAACCTGCCCATAGACCAGGAAGTCGTCTGGAGACTCATTACAGACGTGTGGGGTGCACCCGACAATCTTGTCTGCTAGAGCCCGGTGGAGTGGAATCTGCTGCATAAGCCCTCTCCAAAGTGCTAAAGAGCAAGGAGGTCACTTTGAGAATGGAGGAGTGCCTGACCTAACCCAACAGCCTACGAAAGCTGTGTCATGGCGAGAAAAGCCAGGAGAACGATGGTGTCGGCAGAGAAGACCAGAAGTCGTACGGACTGCCAGAATAATGAGCAGATCTGCTCTGGAACAAGTGCAGCCTGGGGATGGCAAAACTTCATCTCATGTACTTGGGACATGTGAGCAGGAGGGACCGTCTCTGGAGAAGAGCACCACGCTCAGTGGAGTAGAGGGTCCACAGTGACTGCGACAAGGGACTCCATCAAACATGATTGTGCAGATGGCCCACGGGACCAGGCAGTGCTCACGTGGTTAAGTACGAGCGGGAACGGACTCCATGACACCTGACAACAACCTACCTGTGGTTCTAGTCCACCCCTGGGGATGGGTTGTCTGTCCTAGGAATGAGACAGGATGAGTGTCAGGGACCAGGTGAGTGCCTCTTGATGGGAGGGAGAATGACATAGGCATGAGGAGATGCAGCAGAGATGGGGGAGAGACAGAGGCCAACATGAAGATCACCCAGGAGCAGAAGCTCAAAGAGATAAAGACCCTCCTCCAGAGAGAGACCCTTCCCCTAGCACTGGCCTCCTGGAGGGGAACTTCGAGCCCCCCTCAGCTGCGGGACTAAACACTGCTGTGCTCATGTCCCTGGTGCCGTGTTTCTGTTCACGGCAGGACCAGGGCCCCGTGGCTGGTGGGCAGAGCCCCTCTCCAGATCGCCTGCCGACTGGCAGCCGCTGACCTCCGCCGTGTAGATGTAGATGGTGTTGAAGTTGGCAGCCACAAGCGCCCTCAGCATGAAGAGGAAGCCGATGAGCCCGGAACTGGGGAACAGGAGGAGGGAGGTTAGGGGAGGCCAGGTCCCGGTGGGCTGTCCTCGCTGGCTGGAGAACCCAGACCCCTGGGGACACCCCAAACCGAACGCCTGACCCTAGCTCTCCTGCCCGGTCCTCCCTCCCTGGGGTGCCACTCCACACCCCAAAAAGAGTGCTTACAAACTGCGGAGGACATGGCAGGCTGCACTGGATGCACAGTGAAGACCAGCGTTTCCCCATTGGAGGGCGACCTCTGTGTCCCTGAATCCCTGGGCAGGTGGGGAGTGGAGGGGGTGGGTAGGATCCAGGGAATTTGGTCAACAGTCACAGCCGGATTCTGAGGTTTGGGGGAGGTGGGTGCCCCCACCTGTGATGGTTACAGAGGGTGGGACCGATGGCTCTCCACCAAAAGTCCCCAAACTTTTGGGGCCCAGATCCCCCCTTCTTTTCCTGTGAACTTTGTGTCAAAAAGAATTCAAGTCAGTTTCCGTTTTACTGTCTCCCCTTTTGCAACCACTCAGACCAGTGTCTGGGCCTGAGGGGTGTGAAATCTGGAGGGGGTTTAAGGCTGTGGCCCCTCTCCCTTTTAAAAATTTTATTTATCATTATTACTATTTCAACTGCCCCCCTCTTTTCAGAAAAGGAAAAGGACTCAGTACCCCCCCGCATTTCCATCACCCTGGCAATGAACCCCTCCCCGCCCCCTCCACCCCCCCACCCCACATACTCTGTCTGGTGCCACGATCAGGTGTCCGTATTTGCTTTTGCAACCCCCGGATGATTCCCCGCACCACCACCACCAGGGGCAGGGTCCCCCACTTTGAGAAGGACTGCTCTACACACACACTGCAGCTCCTTCTTGACTGTCCCCAGGACGGAGTTCAGGGTCACGGTGAGCGCAGGGAGGCGCACCTGGACGTGCAGATGTTGAGGAGCAGGAAGAACAAGGCGGTGCAGCCCATGGTGATGGACAGGCTGATCCTCCTGCCCAGGAAGTTGATGCCCAGGATGTTCAGGGGGTTCACTGGAAAACAGGAACAGGGATGACTGGGCCTCGGTGCCTCAAGCGCGCCAGGCTGTGTCCACCCTGTGTGGGTCACTTCCCAATCCCGCCAGAGTCCCAGGCAGTTTCCATTAGCAGCCAGCATCTTTCAACCCGGTTTTTACCCCCAAGGAGAACTTCCATGCTGAGCATCCATTTTGCAAAAGGCTGTAAATGGCAGGGACAGCCCCAAATCCATTTGCGGGGTCCTCCATAGATGGAGTTTCCATTGAATTCTTTGCAATTACCAACCAAGAAGGTAAATTGTCTTGCCCTCAGGCCGAATACCTTGGACCGTGGATTAGCTCCACCTGCTGTCCAGGAAACCCAGAGAGGAGCTGTCTCCCTTAGGGGATCCTTGGGTGTGTACTGGGGACTGTACGGATATTATAACAGAATGTAGGTGTCCCCGTGCCGGTCCTGGTCCTGCTTCTGCATCCCCACCTGTAACTGCGATGGATTGACCCCCCCATCCAGTCATGCATATGTGACAGTCTCTTCGTTCCAGACCTTATTCCATGAGTGACCTGCCTGGACTCACAGAAGCGAGCGTGACCTCATCCACTAACAGCCTCCCTCATCCGGATGATGTCTTTGTCTCTTTGCGTTGTCTTGGTCCCTTTTAAGACTTCATAAATGTCCTCCTTGAATTATATTTTACATCGAGATCTCTTTTGTACCCTAAAACAATACTTGGATCAAAAATGAGCAACACAGGGTGTGTGTGTGTGTGAAAGAAAGAGAGAGAGAGAGAGATCACTCATGCTGGGGAACTGGGGCTGCCAGACTGTCAATCCTGACACCTGGAGCTGAGTTCTCAGAAGCAGATCACCAGGTCTTTCTTCCAAGGTGTTTCTACATGGACTCGAACCTCCAACCTTCTGAGCAAGTAACCATGGACATCACTCCATGACGTCATGCAGATCGATCACAAACAGTCGGACGATGTCGGCCTGTCATGCTGTCACTGTTTTTAACCCGATTCAAGATGCCAGTAACTTGAGCCGCATGTATACAGGTAGAGCTGCCCTTTCGATGAAGGAGTCCTGATGGCCTCGCGGTTACCTGGTTCGCCGTGTGGTCAGCAGTTTGAAACCACCAGACGCTCCCCAGGAGAACGACGGGGCCTTCTCCTCTCGTAAAGAGTGGTCCTCTGGGAAACCTAGGTACAGAGCTCCCCTGTCCTACAGTGTGGCCAGGCCTGGGTAGAACGGGATGGCCATGACTTCTTTGGGTGAAGGTTAGGAGCTGCTGGTTTTTGAGCACCATTATTTTATATCTTGCAGTCCCTGGACGGTGCACATGGGTAAGTGCCCAGCTGCGACCAGAAAGGTTGGAAGTTCAGATGCGCACGGTGACATCTCGGAAGAGAGACCTGGCAGAAGGCAGGGCCCACAGGGAACAGTGGTGGGGTGGGGGGTGGGGATCTGCTTCGTGGAACTAGCTGATCCTGTGAGGGGGAGCCAGTAGGTATTGCTGATGGGCCTCCAGCTGCCGCATGTCCTCGTTTATTTCAGAAAAAAATGTATCTAAACTTGTCTCTAGCCTCAGGGCCGTTCTCTCAATAATGCACCTGAGTCTCCCTAGGGTGCTGTCAAAAACAGAGACCCACACAACAGTGGATTCTGAGGGCGTCTTCCAGGCCAGCTAAATTCAAGGCAGAAAGGTCTGTTCAGAAAAGTATGACAAACTGATTTGGGGCTTGTGTGCTAGTTAATATAATCTGTTGTCAATTTGAGAGGATGAAGAGTGAAGGGATAGCTTATCCTGTCAATCAGGTCGCAGCTTGATGACCACATTCCCTGAAGGCGGGACACAGGCAGGGTCCCTGGGAGACAGTCCATTTGAGAAGACACATGGGGCTATGCTCGTGCCCTGACCTGGAGGATCCATGTGGCGGAGACCCCTGCCAGTGCCGAGATGCTTCCACCGCCACTGGATCCACAAGACTTCCCACCCGCTGGCCTGTGATCATCTTGCATTCGGCATCATTCCCTGTGTTTCGTGAGACTGAAGAGAACTTTATAAATTGGTGAGGGGGCATATGGGCTACTACGGGACCGACGGTCTTGATCTGGACTGGGATGTTTTCTCAATATTCAGCTGCTTTTGTATATAAAACTCTTCCTCACACACATGCGAATGACTCTCCCTGGATCCGTTTCTCTAGTCTACCTGCACCAACACAGCATGTAAGCAGGGAACCTTCATCTCTGTTCTTGAAGGACCCAGGAGGGTCACAGGGGCTGGCCAGTGAGAAACGGCAGAGGTGGGCAGAGACCAGCTGCTCATTCTGCAGGGTCGGCAGCCCCCTCCTGTCTAGTGGGTGCCGATTTACAGCGACCCTGCAGGCCAGGGTCTGTGGGCTTCCCAGGCGGTCACTCTTTGGGGCTCACGCGGCAACTTTCTTCGCAGGAGTAGTGGGTAGTTTTGAACCCTGGACCTTTCAGATCCCCACCCAAGGTGTAACCACCAGGCCACGACTTCGAAACAGCCCCTCAAAATTCCACCCTTCCCGCCCATCCAGCTGGAAACACCGTGCGTGCACATGTGTGTGTGCCTGTGTGTGTGCGTGTGTGTGTGTGTGTGTGTGTCTGAGGAGGGAGGAGTGGGGTCCCCGGCGCGGCGGCTCACGTGCGATCTCCCCCAGCGTGCTGATGATCATGGTGCGGTAGTCGGACGGCGCGAACATGTGGCAGTAACAGGGGCTCCCGCTCCCCTCCGAGTCCCCCACGGCCGCGGCCACCACCGCCTGGGACTCGGGCCGGGAGCCGCACACCAGGTCGCGCTCCAGCAGCTCCGCGCTGGCCAGGATGACCCCGTAGTAGGCGAAAGAGATGCCGAGCCTGCAACAGAGGGGCGCGTGGTGGGAGGGGCGCGCGCCTCCTGGGGCTGCGGGAAGAGGCTCCCGGAGGGACATGCTGGGGGGAGGGCCACCTTCTGGACTCTCCCTGGTGGCACAGGGGTTAAGCACCTGGGTGCCAAGCGGCGGGTTGAAGGTTTGACGTGGATTCTGGGTCAGAATCACCTCCACAGGTTCCAGTTGCTTCTTGGCTTATACTTAAACCCACGAGGAATGGCATTTTTATGGTGGGGGAAGAAGGGGGGTGGGGGGAAGAGCAGCTGATTCCAAAGTTCAAGTAGCAAGAAAAATGCTTTGGAAATGATGAGGGCAGCATATGAAGGAATGCGCTTGCTCCAACTGAGGCATGGGTTGCTCAACGAGCTGTCAGAACCCCAATAAAATGATTTCTTAAATTGCATTTTAGATCGCGGTCTGTAACCCCACTGGGGAGTGCTCTCATTGCTATGTTAACGGGGTGCTTAGCGTAGGGTGTGTCTCGAGCCAGTCTCTTCCGGGACAGAAATGGGAGCGGATCCGATGAGCTTGGAGGTCACCAAGCGTCCAAGAGACAAGGACCTTCCCAGAGCCAACAGGAAGAGACCAATGGCCTCCTCCACTGTGAGAGAAGACGTTTTCGGGGGTTGAAACCCTCTCCTGGTGGTGTTTGGGCTGCAGCAGCAGCGGCGTGAAGGGAGGGGCGGAGCCCAAACTGTCCATCAAGTGGTAGCCCCGGTGACACCTCCTTGGGGGGTGTGGCCTTTTGTGTCAGAGTGAAGACACCCAGGGAACGGCTCTGGCCAGTCGCTGCCACCAGAGGTGGCTCCAGTCCCTCGTCACGTCCCCTCTGACCATGGGTCCCCTTGACTCTGCACCCACTGGCCTGCGATCGCTCTGCACCCCACTTTGCCTTTCTGCGTCACCACCCTGCAGCTTCGTGCATCTCAAGAGGGTCCCGGCCAGCGTTGGACCTGTGGGCTTGGCTTTCTTGACATAAAACTACTTCTCACACTTAGATCAGTGTCACTGCTTCTGTTTCTCGGGACAATCCTGCCTGACACAATACATAAGAGCCGAGCAGGCAGAAAGGCTGGCCCCTGGAGGGCGGGGTGATATTTGGAGCTGGCTGGCTGCTCCCCACCAGCTCCCTCCTCCAAACCCACCCCCTACAGTGGCCACAACCCCCCTCCGCGTGGATTTCTGAAGGCGCTTTCCTCCAGATGCCCCCGGAATCCCGTCCTTGGGCGGTGGCACCAATTCTTACCAGATGATCCAGATCTGCAGCGTGGTCCGCAGGTACTTGGGAGTCAGGAGATCTGCAAACCTTCCTCTTTTGTCCTGGGGATGTGAAAGGGGGGAGGGGGGAGAATTTGTTGAGTGGGTGAAGGACCAGCGACACTATCCTCAGTATGTGGGTAGCGTGGAATTGCGCCACAGAGTCCCGAGGATGCCAGGTCTGTAGGAGCAGGCCTCCAGGTCACTGTGCCAGGAGCTGCTGCTGGGTTTGAACCACAGTCTCCCTGGCCGGCAGCCGGTCAGGCCACCTCACCCGCCGTCACCAGGACTCTGTGAGATCTGTGACACTTGGGGTGAGATCACTGCTCAGCGCCCCGAGAAGAAGCCCCTAACCCAAACCCATAGGTGGTTGAAGGGGACACATCCACCCCCACACTCCCACCCTCATCTTGCACAGAGCAGACCTGGGCGGGCATGCCTCCGATGTGTGAGTCTTCAGTGAGCACACGCCACCTCCTTCCTAAGATGTCTGGTGGCAGCAGGTGCCACAGTCTGCCATCTGTGGTGCCCGAAGCAGCCCCCACATGCGCCTTTCAGGGTGGGATTTCTGGGGCAGAAGGTGAGCAGGGCTGCTGCTGCTGCTGCCTGGTCCATCACCCCCAGCTCAGAGGAGCAGCAGGTGAGGAACAGGCTGAGCCACAGCCACGCAAACCCACGATGCGATCAGGTGGAAGAAGTAAACAGACACCAGCTAGGGGGCCGCGGTGGTGGTCGTGGTGAGCATGGAGCAGCTAACCGCCAGGTGGAAATCACTCCTTGCTCCAAGGGAGAAAGACAGGCTTTGAAGTTCTTTACTCCCCTAAAGAACTCGTCTTGGGAACTCACTGCAGCAGCTCTAGCCCATGCCGCAGCTTCCCTGTGAGTCCGCGTCGATTTGATGGCAGTGAGGGTTGTCTGGGAACAGGGCCCTGGGGGTGTCGTGAGCTAGATGCATCGCGCTGCTAACTGCAAGGTCAGTCACTTGGACCCAACAGATAAAGGGGGCTTTCTGCTCTGGACAGATGGACAGCCTGGGACACTTCAAGGACGGGTCTCCCCTGACCTGTGGCATTTATGAGTCAGAATGGACTCGACCACGTGGGATTGATTTGTTAACATATACATATAGACTGTCGAGTAATGCATTTACGGCAAAACAAGAATACAGAAAGGCTAAAGTCAAAGAACTAGCAAAAGACAGCAGGAGGAAAAGACCAAACTAGCCCAAGAAAGTTTAGACGTGTTGTTACAAGAGAAAACGGAAAGCGAGAGGCACAAAGCCATGCAGAAATAGAGCACTTCAGACGATAAGACGCAGCCATTCACAAAACAGCTCAGTCACACACTCTCCCGCAAAACAGCTTAGTCGCACATTAAAACCGACACTCCCAGCCACAAAACGAGATCACAGAGTCTTTCCATATAGAAAGTGGCTGTGCAGAAGACAGCCTTCCCAAGTCCCAGATATCCCATCGCATGCTTTGACCCAAATGTAATTAAGTGAGCGGCAAGCAATGACAAAGATGGTTTCCCTAAATGATAACTCACTGTTAGGAAGGACAAAACAGACATCAAAGCATCCTGGCAACACTTTTGAGTGCAGCTTCCCGGTTTATTAAAAATCGAAAAGACTGAACGTAAAGGAGAGGAGGACTGCGTGTCGGGGGCTAGAAGAGCAAAGGGAAAAAGGTCCAAGAATGCAGAAAAAGGAGTGAGATGTTAATGAGACCCTGAAAAAGAAAGCAGTGAGGGAAAGTCCTTGAACAGTAGCTTGTTCGTCCTGGGAGGTGCCTTAAGGAGGGGAGCAGGAGTGGGAGGGTGAAGCAGGTGTCGACTTGGAGGAGGGGAGGGTGGGGGTCCGTCAGAGGGCGGGCAGCAGGAGGGGAGGGATGGCCTAGAAGTGGGGGGTGGGGCTAGTGAGGGCGATGAACTGTGCAGGCTTGACGTTCTGAAAGGTAAATCCCTCAACGAATTCACAATATAAAATTCACCCAAAAAATGTCGAATAAAAACAACTTCTTCGCCAAATTCTAATAAAATAAGCACTTTCCAGGGGTGGGGGCGGGGAAGAGCACCAATATTAAAAATGCAAGACCCATCCACACAATCGGTCCCAAGAGACCACCCAGCACAATCTAACATACACTGGAAAGCCTGGATGAATTGGGACAATTTTCTTTTTAAACAAGATAAAGCTGACCCATCCAGACTCAAGCAGAAGTATAAAATGGAAGCGGGCGATAGCCTTGCAATAAGCGGAATCCCGCGTTTTAAAATGCGCCTCGCGCTGCCCTTTCTCCAGCCAGGGGCCGAGGGCGGACGCCGGGTGGCGGAGCCCCCGTGTGTCGCAGCGCAGAACTGCACCTCCTGCGGTGTGCTGGGCTTCGCGGACAAAGGGCGGCGGAGAGACCCTGCCAGAGCCCAAACCCATGGTCATCGAGTCGATTCCAACTCAGAGCGTCTCCACAGGACGGAGTGGAACTGCCCCCGTGCGTTTCCACGGCTGTGAATCTTGACTGGAGCAGACAGCCTCATCTTCCTCCAGGGCGGCAGCTAGTGGATTTGAACCACTGACCTTTCCGGGAGCGGCCAAGTGCTTAACCCACGGTGCCCCTGGACCTTCATTCCGTCAGATGCCCGCCCCACCCTGACAACGGGAGGGGTGGCAGTCCACTCTGACAGGCGTGGGGCGTGGTGGGGCGTGGTTGGGCGTGGGGCAGGCCCGTCCCCCCTCTGCTCAGCAGCCCCATAACCTCGGACCTCGAACTGCGCACTCACCAGGACGGGCTCCACCAGCGTCCCCTCCGGCATGACGGAGCGGTTGGTCCTGGCGATGTGCTCCAGCGTGGCCAGGGCGGCCTGCGTGTTTCCCGTGGACACGTTGAAGCGGGCCGACTCGGGAATGAACTGGCAGGGGTGACAGAGGGTGTCAGGGTCGTCTGCGGAGAGGCCTGCATCCGCCTCCTCCGATGCCCAGCGGAAGGGAATGGAGATGGGGGTGGGGTGGGTTTACAGGGGGTTGAGACCCACGGCCTCAGGCCCCTGCCTCCCTGGCTGCTGTGGAAGAAACGCTAACTCCCAGCGACCTTGCTGACACAGTGGTAAGGCTCCCGGCTGTTAAGCCCAAAGTCAGTCTTTCAAAGCCATCAGCCCCTGGGGGTGGGGGACGGGGGACAAGATGAGGTTTTTAACCGTCTCAGACACCCACAGGGACAGTTCTACTCTGTCCTTCAGGGTCACCATGAGTTGGTGAGGGACCCTGTGGGACCAAGTAAGGATCCCACAGTAAGTTTCCAAGTTGCAGAGGGCCTGTGCTTCTCCCTCAGATTCTCGGGGGCTGGGGAGGGGGTTGTCCAAGCAAGCGCTTGACAGCTGTGCCACCGGCATGCCCTCCTCTCGTCATCACCGCTGCAGACCGTCCAGACATTGGTGTTAGTCCAGGGAGACTAGAGGTACAAATCCGTAGAGACTCCGATGTGAACAGGTAAGAGGCTGATCTGCAAGAGCCGTCAACTATTGAGAAAACAGCGCAGCCCAGTCCAGATCGGATCAGGTCCCTAATTCGGAAATTATCCCCTATGTCTGATACCGAGCTATAAAGTCCTCTTCAGACTCGCGAGACACATGCAATGATGCCGAAGGCAGGACGATCACAGGCCGGTGGGTGGGAAGTCTTGTGGACCCAGTGGCGGTGGAAGCATCCCAGCGCTGGCCGGGGGTCTCCACGTGGCTTCTCCGTGTCTAGGATTCTAGTTGCTATCAGGATAGGTCCCTGCGGCTTCTCCTCGGGGATGTCTTGCAGGGAGTCAGCCTGGTCAGTGATGAGTCTCCAAGAAAGTGAGCCGAGAGAGTGTATCTCCTGACTCCCGGGAGGAAAAACAGCAGTTCCCAGAATTCTCAGGAGAAGCCCATCCCCACACAGAGGTCTCCTTGGCTATCTCCAGGTTGACAGGCTCGACTCCACCCAACACTCTTCATCCTCAAATTGACACCAGATGATGTAACTACCACACCCTTGCCAGTCCAACCCCGGATGGCCTCTGTGATGGGAATGGCCACCGTGCAGTCAGTCACCACATTTTGAGTTCCTCCCCCCCCCCCCAAACCAAACCAAACTAATGCCACGGGACTAAGTCCGACCCCTAGCGACCCCATGGGACAGCATGGAACTGTCCCCTAGGGTTTTTTGAGTTGGAAACTCTCTATGGGAAGAAACAGCCTCATCTTTCTCCCTCAGAGCGTCTGGTGGGCTCGAACTGCTGACAGTATCCCCAGAAGCCCAACGCACAAACCCATTGTGCCATCCGCGCTCCTCCCAGGTGCACTTGAGAGTTCTTTGTCAGCAGGATGCGGTCTGGTACCTGAACGGTAATCTTGTGAGAATCACCGAAATGGAATTCGGAGGCACACAGTGACCGCGTGCCGCAGAGGACGTGGCGATGACAGATTTGTCCCCCACGGGGTTGTCCCCAGCTGTCACTTTGTGGAAAGCGTCGTCTTTGCAAAGCAAGATCTGCCCGTGCTGGCAGCATCAGACTCAGCAAGCCGGGCAGGTCTCCCGGGAGCTGGGAACTTGGGCACCAAGGAGGACAGCTCCCCGCCCAGGCCCTCCTGCCCAGAAGGTGAGCAGCCCCCAACTGAAGCATCAGGACCCTCTTGAGTTGACCTGAAACGGCCCATAGCTATCGCATCGGTTCCCGCTCGCAACCTCGTGGGAGAGAGCAGAAGCACCCCTTGGAGTTTCCAAGACTGTGCTCCTTTATGGGAAAAGACCACTGCGTCTATCTCCTTCTGAGTCAGTGGTAGGCTCATACTTCTGACCTTGTAACCACTAACCATGTCACCATTGGGGCCCCCTTGCTCTGCCAAATGCCGTCCCCGCTCTCTTCTGGCTGCTCACGAGGCCGGAATCCAGCAGGACTGGCTCATGGCCTGGGTCCCTCTCCCTGAGCACCCAGACCTGGCCTGATTGCAACAGTAGTCCTGATGGCAGTTGCCCGAGGGGAACTGTGGTATGTGCTTTGACCTTGGAGCCGAGTTCTGAGCCAGGCACCAGCTCCACACCAGTGTGGTGGGCAAAAAGACCCGCTCAAGATTCGAAATCTCTTGGAGCTGGTGGCATGGTGATTCAGCATCCGGTTTCAAACCACAAGGTCTGCAGTTCAAACCCACTGCGCTGCTGGACCTCACCAACCCCAAAGTCAAACTCGCTGTAAGTGAGCAAATGGTGACTCTGTAGGGCAGGGTAGAAGTGCCCCTGCAGTTTCCTGCCACTCTCGGCAGGAGTTTCTTTCTCCCTCCGAGCGGCTGGTGGTCTCTCACTTGTGGATTGTCACCCAACTCCTGACCACTGGGCCACCAGGGCTCCCCCATCTACACTACAGCCTGAGCTAGTGCTTTAAAACAAATCTCCTCTTCTCTCGGACCCGTCCATGCTGAGAGAGGAGGAGGGGCACCTCCTGCCTGGTCAAGAACAAGATCCGTAAGAACGAGGAAGGCCCTCAAAGTGGCGGATGGGTACAGGGGCTACGGCGATGGGCTCGGCCCCGTGGCAGTGGTGGTGAGGAAGGTGTCAGGCCTGGCCGTCTGTTGCACGGGGCAGTCACTACAGGTTGTCACTGCCTCAACAGCCCGACTTCAACATGTCCCCTGGGTTCCTCCAGAGCCTGCGTGGCGCTGTTGGGGAGACGTTGGGCGACCAACTGCAAGGTCAGGAGCTTAAACCCACCGGCCGCTCTGAGGGAGGAAGCCGAGGCGGCCTGCTCCAGGGAAGACGGGCGGCCTCCGCGGGGTCAGGAGGAGTCCGGGTGGACTCCACGGCCATGGGCTCTGTTCTCGGCGTGGTCTGTGTGGTCGCCACTCAAGTTCACATCAACTCGAAGGTCGTTGGATGTGTCGGCTGGGGTGGAACCAGCCAGTCGGGTCACAAGCCTGCTGTGCCTCCTTGTGAGAGTCCTGGGAACCCCCGTCTCTCTCTGCCTTCACCTTCGCGCTGGCGAGCCCCTCTGAGACCTTCTGGGACCGCCACAGGGCTTTGCACCCACCGGCCCGAAGGCTTCCTGTTTCTGGCATCCCTGCATGTGGCTGCGTCGAGAGTCGGAAGAGGGACCTGTGGACTCATATCGGACTGATGGACTTGAGTTGGACGTGGCTGGGAGGCCTTCTTGACGTGCAAGTACTTCTGGACACGGAACTCTTTCCTGCACATGCACAAGTGTCCTGTGTTCTGTTTCTCCGGTCAAGCCAGCCTCACCCAGTCAGTGTTTCTCTGGAATTGCTGACGTTAGAAAAGGAGAGTCGGGCTGAGCCCCGGTGGCGTAGTGGTTGTGCGCGGGACTGCGGCCCACTGGGACGGAGGTTCAATTCCAGCAGTAGGACTGGGCCTCCTACTCCCACCACCGGAGAGCAGTGATGCCCCAAAAAACAAAACAAAACAAAACAAAAAAAGAAAAGGGGAGTCTGGGAGGGGCTGAAAGTCTCCAAAAATGTATACAAACAGTCAAAAAAAGAAACCATTTGCTCTGTAAGCTTCCACCCAAACTACAATTAAAAATATATATGCTATTAATAATAAAACAAGGTGAAGCCCTGGTGGCATAGTGGTTGTGCACGGGACTGCAGCCTACTGGGATGGAGGTTTGATTCCAGCTCCATGGAGCAAAGGCTGGGCCTCCTACTCCCACCACCTGCGGGCAGTGATGCCCACCCCCCCAAAAATAATAAAACGAGTCAGTGCGCAGTTCCACTCTGATCCACCAGGGGCACTGTGAGCTGGACTCCACACGCGGACAGCTGGCAGGGAGTGTAGCTTTGTGATGTCCTTTTGAGGGCATGGGGCAGGGAACACAGACAGTGATCAGCACGCAGCTAAAGCCCAGAAGTGCTGCCGGGAGAGGCCTGCGGGAAGCGGGGGGCAGGATGCAGCGCCAATGGACCAAGGGCCCCGGACTAAAGACGATCCAAGAGAGGGCCGCTAAAGGAGGAGTGGGCACTTTGGGGAAATCCCCTGGCGGCTGGAGAAGGGGCAGGGACCCCGGAGCGTGCTCACCCTGAAGGCCAGGATGAGGATGATGCCCGGGATGGATGCGATTCGGATGAGCCAGCGCCAGCCGATGGTGGGGATGACCACGGAGGCCAGGCCGATGATGAGCAGGGAGCCGGCCAGCCAGAACACCTGGAAGGGGGCAGACCCACCCCCAGCGTCACTCTGCTACACAGGAGCAGGCCCCACCTGTCTACCCCACCGCGACGCCCCACCTGCCCAAACCCCTGTTCACCTCACTTTTCTCTCGCCACCTCCCCAGGCTATTCTTGCCTGTCCTCCGAGGGCCGCCCCCCCCCACCCCGTCTAGTGGTGTCCCCAGATTCAGCGGCACAGTTTTTCACCTTTCATGTTGTTTCTTTTCATTTGACTTATCTTGAATGAGTGATCAAATCACGTGGTTTTGAACCCAAAAAATAACAGCAGAGAATACTGACAACCTGCCCCTGCTTCTGCCATCCAGCTGCACAACCCCCTCCAGAAACAGCCCATCCACCAGTGTCCCCAGCTCCTTGTCCCGCCTTCCCGAGCCACTGTGATCATATTCGTATGATAAGCATCCAGCTACAATCCCTGAGATGCACACAGCACGGCCTGGATGCTAGCTGCACCGGGTGGAGTCTCCAGGGCATTCAGAAGAGAGACTTGACAGACTGCTTCTGAAAAGACAGCCGCTGGAAACGCCTGGGAGCCCAGTTCTACCCTGAACTCCAAGTAGAAAATGGGTCACAATCAATCCCAGGAATCCCAGGTCTACCCTGACCTACACAGAGACAGCACATGTCAGAATCCTGGGTCTTCCTCAGCAAGCGCCTCAAGGCCACCTCGCTTTCAGCAACCAAGCCTTCCCCCCATCCTGAGGCCGCAGCCTTCTTCAGGTCATCCGGTTTCTCTGAAGATTTGCTCAGCAAACAGATTGAACACGTGTGGTGCGGGGGTGCAACCCTGACGCACACCTTTTGAACGATGACTTTGTGATTACAAACAGGAGAGGAAATGCATACGATCGACCTCGCGGGTGGACCCTCATCCAGTTTGGGGACCATTTCCTCAACATGGCCGTCACTGACGTTTTCCTGACGTGCCTGTGGCATGCCTATCAAGACTCCCTGCCTGTCTCCCTGGGGATCACTTGGCTCTGAAGCCTCAGGACTTAGGGCTCCCAGGTTGCAAATCGCCTGGACTCTGGTGAGAAGCTCTTTGTGTCCACCAGACGGCTGTCACTGTGCTGGATGTCACACCTCAGCTTAATTTCCAATTTATCGACTGGGGAGGGACAGCTCTGGGGGGGCAGAGGAGAACGCTGGGGACAAGGACACTCACTGCTACCCAGTCTCTCCTGAGTCACAGCAACCCTCTCAGGCCGCCGAGAGCTCAGAAGCCTAGCTCACTGCCATGGACTTGCTTCTTC
Source organism: Nesogale talazaci (assembly GCA_004026705.1). Classification (NCBI taxonomy): domain Eukaryota; kingdom Metazoa; phylum Chordata; class Mammalia; order Afrosoricida; family Tenrecidae; genus Nesogale; species Nesogale talazaci. The sequence continues at coordinate 38,576 of PVJH01009134.1, read as the reverse complement.
ATGAAGGCCACGGAGAACTGCCCCTGGGGGCTTCTGAGACTGCAGCCCTTTACAGAAGTAGAACGCCTCATCTCTCTCATGCAGAGGGGTTGGCGGGTTCAAACTGTCAACCTTGTGGTTAGCAGCCCAACTTGTAAGCCATGTGCCACCAGCCCCCCTTTCAGAGGGCCAGGCCAAGAGGCAGGGTGCTATCGGAACAAGGCAGAAACACGAGGCCGGCAGTTTCAGGTACTTTCTTGATGGGTAGATGGGAAACTCTACGGCAGGATTGTGGGTGGGGACAGTCAGGAGCACGGGCTGGCTTAGATGTTGGGTCTAGAAAGGCCAGGTCGCACAGTGAAAGGAAACAGGTTTCTGTCTGCAGGTGAGGAGAGCGTCATAGAACTTCCTTGCAAGACGTTGAGCCTCATTATAGAAAACAACACAAGAAGCTCCATTTTGAAAGAAGAAATGTGAACGTGACATTTAGGCTTGACCCCCAATTTCTGGCCAGAAGCCAGAGCCAGCAGATGGTCAGAAGAGTCACCCCCCCCCCCAAAGTGTGAAGAACCCTAATAAGACTTGGCGGAATGCCACAGAAGTTCCCAATGATGTCAAAAGACCAGCTGAAATAATTATGTTAACCCGGGTAGAGACATTGACTTGTTTAGAGAGCTAGGAACCAAGGAGACACCAACTCCCGGTCTTCCCAATTCTCCCTGGGGTGAGTGCACCGATGAAGGCCCTGCTTATTGGGACGATGATGCTAGACTATGGTGTGTGAAGATGCTGTGACCATGCCCCGATGATGATTCTTAGTCTTCTTCTCTGGTACGTAGTTGATGTTAAGATTATTAGATTGTTTAGTGTGTGTTTTCAGTGACTAAACCGAGCATGTGAAAATGTCTAAGCACGTTAAGTAATTATTGACCGTGCCGCTCATGACAGCAGGACTCAGGCTTTGGGTAAGTGATGCCATCCTGGGCCAAGGAGAGGCAGGTCAGCTCCTCTAAGGCCTGGCATTTCTGGGTTTCCCTCCCCAGGCATGTGGGCCTGTTTCCTTGGGACTCTAGGGGGCTGCTGGAGAAGACCTGAACTCTCACACGGCGGGAGTGGATCTCCACCTGCAAAGATTCCCCGTGTTGCCATCGTGCTACCCAAGAGTCCCCCTGCTCAGAGCAGTCCCCGGGCTGGCAGCACCACCAAGCTCATCACCCCCCACCGCCCCCACCCCCACCCCCACCAGCTGCAAAAGGCCACGCGGAATTCCCCAGTCAGCTTACCTGAGACAAGGGCAGCATATAGCCACGGTATTTCGTGGGCAAAAATTCCGTCTTAATAATGAGCCTACACAAGAAGGGAGGAAAAGCATCAGCATGGTGTCTTGCCTTGCTTCTTAACAGAAGGCTCGTCGTACGGTGTACTTCTTTCTTTCTTGGCTGTGCAGATTTCTATACGCATTGTGCGGTGCATTATGTTAAGGCGTACTGACGCCTCTCATCCAACGCGGTCCCTCTCTATATGTGTCCTTGCGTCTCCCCCTTCCTCCCTATGTCTCTGTTTCCATCCCTCCTCTCCTAGCCCTCTGAACATGATCCTGGGATCCAGGCTGCCCCTTCGAGCTTCCACGGTTGCGGGTTTTACCTGAGGGGTCAGTGGGGTTGCAGACCCGCATCATCCTACCAATCTCTGTCCAGCCCATCCGGCGGGGCTCTGGGGTGGTTTTGAGTATCTGTGCTCCACAGTCTTCTCCACTCGCTCTACACAGGCATTCTGATGTGGCCCCTTTCAGGGGCGTGGGCAGTGGGGGTGGGGGAGGACCATCTCCTCCTTCTGGTCTCTGGATCGTGGAGATGGACATTTACGTGGTCCATTTGGTCACTGGACCAGTCGTTGCCACGCATCTTTGGATTTGATGGTTTCGTATTTATGAAACCAAATTAAGGCTTGTTTTTAACAGGGGTTCTGTTTCTTGTTTGTTTGTTTGTTTTTGGTTTTGGGGGGGCATCACTGCCTTCTGCTGGTGGGAGTCGGAGGACCAGCCTTTGCTCCTGTGGAGCCACTGCTGAAATTGAACCTCCATCCCAGTGGGCCGCAGTCCCACACACAACCACTACGCCACTGGGGCTCAGCTGGTCCTGTTTCTCGTGGTGGGTAGAAAGAACTGAAAAGCACAGACATTCTAAGCAAATCGATAGACATCAAAGATCATTCATGGTCACCAGGGGTGGGGCAGGGGTGGGGTGGGGACGGAGATTTTATTTGTTTGGGGAGAACTGAGTTCATGCTATTTTCTTTGGAGGAGGGGCATTGAGTTTATGCTGACGGAGGTGGACCCTTCTGGAAAAGACTAGCCTAACATGCAAATTGCAAAGAGCGCCATGGACTTGCACATGGAGAGGTGGTGGTCTGGGTGGTGTATTTTCACCAGAGAGAGAGAGAGAGAGAGAGAGAGAGAGAGAGAGAGACAGAGAGACAGAGACCTTTGGTGACAGCAATGTCCACACAGGAGAACAGGTAACTTAGTAACTGCTGTTCTGTCCTCCTTGCACTGACAAATTCATTTCACATCTCTTCCCGCCTTCAGCACTCTCCACCTCCAAACCACTTGTTGCGTCTGCCTTCCCGCTCATAAAATAGACTTGGGAAAGTCGCATTCTCCCCAGAGGACGCAGCTCAGTCCCCTGAGCAAGGAGGAGGGCTGTCAAGGCACTAATCTCGGATTAAAGCCACGTTAATTGTGTGCAGAGGGGAGCAAGTGGCATCCTATCCCACCGCGTCCCTAATGGTCCTTCTTGGCAGTTATTAGACAGGGGCTTGGGGACTTTAACATACGCGCCGGCTTGCTTCCTCAGGGATATGTGACAATTCGGCTTAATTTCTGCTCCTCCAGGGCCTCCAGGCTCCAGCGAAGCTTAATTTATGCCTTGAGGGAGAATACGTTTCCTCTGACACGTGAAGGTAATAATGAGGCACTCTGACAACTCCTGATGCTGCCCAAGGGTGAGTTGCCCAAGTCCACCTGTGGCAGTTCCATAATCTGGCGCGAAGGGGTGGAGTCCAGCCTGCCAATCGGGTCGCAGCTTGATGACCTCATTTAGAGGCGGAAAGAGCTCATTGGAAGCCAGACCCAGTCTCTCTCTTTCCTGCTTTCCTGTCCGGCTGCTACGACATTCAGAGACCTGCAGGAGACACGTGGAGACCCACGCCCGTGCTGAGATGCTTCCACTGTCGTTGGACCCTCCAGGCCTCTACCCAGCAGCCGGTAATCCTCCTGCATTCAGCACCATCGCATGTGCCGCGTGAGTCTAAAAAATTTATGGACTCGGGTGGGACATAGGGGCTAACCCTGGACTCATGGACTTCCTCTGGGCTGCGATGCTTTCGCAGTAAACAACTGCTCTTTTAGATCAAGCTCTTTCTTGTCCACATATGAGGGTCTGTGAGTTTGTTTCTCAGGAAGTATTTTTTTGGGGGGTGGGGGTGTGTGCATCACTGCCCTTTTGTGGTCGTGGGAGCTACCCAGTGCTGCTCCTGAGAGCTGCCGCTGGATTTGAACCACCAAGTCCGAGGGCCACGGTCCCACACTCAACCACTTATGCTACCGGGGCTCAGCCCCCGTGAGTTTGTTTCTCTGGTCAACCCGGACTAACACAACACCGAAGAAGGAAATGGGAAGGGGTCCCTCTGAGGGAGCCCTCCCCGCCCCCACCCACCCCAGGGACCAGACCATTGAACATAAGAACAGTCCCCTCTTTCCCCCGCCCCCCCCCCCCACACACACACACAGTAGAGCATTCCTGGGGCAAAAGTGGATCCCTGGAGACAGAGCGATTACACTTTGGCCTGCGGTTGCTAACTGCGGAGTCGGCAGTTCTAAACCACCAGCTACCTGGGGGTTTCTACTCTTGAAACTTTCTCCTCCTATGAAGAGTCCGTCTGGGACGCTCACAGGGGCGGTTGTACCTGGGCCATCGGGTCATCCTGCGTCAGAGCGGACTGGAGGGCAGTGAGTTTGGTTGGTGTGCTTGCTGGGGTGGGGTGGGGCAGGGCGGGGCGGGGGTGGCAGAGTACAAAGAGCCTGGGCCGGGTCGTAGGTGACCTGCGAGGTCAGCAGTTGGACCCACCAGCTGCTCCGTGGGAGAAAGATAGAAAGAAAGTAAAGAGTCACAGTCTGGGACACCCCAGGGGCAGCTCTACGAGTGGGTGTCCACTCCGTGGCACGGTGGGTTTCCTTCTACGAATGCCCTGTGGCACCACCTGACGTGACAGAACAGGGTGTGAACGCGGTTCTTCCTTTACGGTAACGTGACCAGACGGCCCGCTTTTGGCGGGACAGTCCGATTTTAAACAATTTTTCCCACGTCCCGTGGAATTTTTTTAAAATCCCAATTTTCGGAAAGCATGCAGGGAAATTGGTGGGAGAAGGGGAAGGGAATATACCCCCTCTACCCGCCCGCTGGCCAATGGTGTCCCTCTTTACCAATGTTAAAATCTGGTCACTTTACTTTGCGGGCACCGTCATTGCTGGGAACGGGCAGCTTGTGCTTGGCTGACACTCTTATGGCCCGCCTCGTACGGACATGTCCTCAGGAGGGGCCAGTCCCCGGAGAAGGACCTTGTGTTTGGACAATGAGAGGGCCAGTGAAAAAGAGGGGGCCTTGGAGGAGGTGGGGGACGCTGGCTGTAATGAGGGAGCAGACCGCCCGGCGCCGGGCAGTGGTTCCCTCGGTGGTGCCCGGGGCTGCACACGGGACACAGGAACGGAACAGAGCACACCTCGTGTGGTCCTTCTTGCTAGAACTTCGTCTAACAGAATACCATTCATAAACAAGAAAGGGAAAGAAAAGGTTTTTCTCATCGAGCGCAGAAGGCAGTAGTGGCTCTGTGCTTCCTTTAAAATCCATCCAAAGGACAGTACAGGTGTGGTCCCAGATCACCGAGATAATGCGACTGTCACAATAAAGCATGGAACACGCATAGCTGGCTCCCCTGCTCCCCATGGACGCGGCGTTGAGGCTGTAGCCCGTGAAGTTAGCAGGGTAGCATGAAAAAGCGTGACGTCGCACGGTGCTGTTAGGCCCTGTCCAGTCTGTTCCCACCCACAGCCAGGGCCTGCCCCGACCTCACCTGGTGGGCAGGGGGAGGGGCGGGCGCCTGGGGCTTGCGAAGGGCTCTCCAAAGGCACCGCTGTACGTGGTCGTGGTTGTGTGATGGCCTACGTTGGGCACCGCCGGGGGAGGCTGGGGCGTGAGGGGTGTTCAGGCTCTCCAGGCCAGGGAGGGAGGGAAGGTCAGCCAGAAAGGGGCAGGGAGCCACCCCACAGTGGGTGCACAGGCGGGTTGTCTCCCAGGCCGCACTGTGCACCGACACGAGCACAGTGAGTCATCTCTGTGGAGGGGACGCCTTTCCCCAAGTCACTCTCGTCAGGACGGGGCAGGGGTGACGGCCATTTGGGGACACAGCACCAAGGGAGAGGGTCAGAGGGGGCATGAGCACGGATGGTTTGGAGACGGAGCAGCAGGTGGGCTTCTCGCTGGAGAGCCTCAAGGTGGTGTGTGTGTGTGTGTGTGTGTGTGTGTGTGTTTGTGTGTGAAGTTATAGCTTCAGCCAGACCCCGCCCGAGTCCCAGCTCAGACGCCCACATAGCTGGCCCGGAGCTGGCAGGCGGATCCATGGTGGCTTCCCCAACGGTGGTGAGGTCCTGCCACTGGTGCCTCTGCTGCCACCGCCACCGCATCGTCCATCCCGTCCAACGCCTTCCTGTGGCGTCCTTCTCCCAGGACTGGTCTCTCCTGACCTTAGGTCCCAAGGACACTCTGGCTTCTAAGGAGCGTGTCCCTCTTTGAAGGTGGATCTGTGGTCTTTTGGGGGAAAGACCGCCACGGGATGCAGACATGTGGCGTGCTGCTGGGAAAGGGACCACGATGGACCCATGGGATGTGGCACACGACACGCGGGAGCGTGCGTGACGGAACAGGTCAGACCAACCGCCCACGGCTCCTCGGGGCAGACACGGGACCGAGCTGCGACACTGGAGAACAGAAACAAGCTGCCTGCCGGCCATGTGGCCGCGCACCGAGCGCACAGCGAACCGTGATGGCAACCCTTACAGGCGGGGTCCCTTGGTCGGCAGTTTGAAACCACCAGCCGCTCTGTGGGAGAAAGATGTGTTTTCTCTGCCTGTTTCCATGGTTTCAGGCTTGGAAACCCACGTTGGGTCCCGTGGACTTGATGGGAGCCAGCTTGGTTTGGCGTTTGAGTGGTCACCCCAGGAGACCCCGGCCCCCATGTGTACACACAACCCTGCTTCTGTCTGTGAGGGTAGGTCACCCCCTCGGGGTCGGAGGGGGACATCTTTACCCTTGCGAGTGGCCAGACACGCCACAGCCCACCATGGTCCGCAGGAAGACAAACCAGACGTAGGAGGGAGAGAAGGAGGTCAGCAGGGAGAAGTAGGCGCCCCACAGGAAGGAGATGAACAAAATCTGAAGGGGAGAGAGAGGCCTTATCAGCGGGGGCGGCCACCCCAACTCCAGAGACCACCCACACAGGAGTCATCCACGGGGGGAGGGGGGGCAGTTTGAAACCCCCAGCAGAAGGATGGGGCTTTCGAATCCCACAAAGACTCAAGCCCCAAACCCTCCAGCCAGCTCCATCTCGGTCTGTAGGGTGGCTATGGCAGTGAACTTGGTTTTTTTTGCAGGACCATCACAGTTAGCTCACAAATACCAACTGCATGTCTCGGCTGCTTTGGCTCTTAGTGGGTGGGCTTCGACTCCAGAGGGAACGGCCCCTTGGGGTTTTCAGGATGGGGACCCAGGAGGAGCCGTTCGACCAGGCCTGTCTTCCGAGGCACAGCTGGGTGTGTTTGAACCTCCCACCTTCTGGCTGATGGCTGCGCACTTCGCTGTCTGCGCCACAGTCACTGCCCACATTCTGAGGTCTACACACAGCCATCTCATTGCGACCTCATGGGACAGCCCGGAACAGTTCCCGTGGGTCTCTGAGACGGTACCCCTTTGTGTGCCTGAGGGGCCTCCTCTTTCTCCTAGAGACCGGCTGGTGCTTTCAAACTGTTCACCTTGTACTTGGAAGCCCAATGAGTAACACAGCAGAAACGACGCCATGGCAGTGATTTGGAGTTTGCTTGTTTTGGTATGCACCTCCATCAATTCTATATCTGAGCTGCTAGGGCCCAGGTGTGGGGACCCGGGGATAGATGGGGGGGACACAAATCTAGAATTCAGGACTGTAGGGCGAAAGAGAACCCTTCACATTCTATCGTGGGCAAACATCTACCTATGTAGGGGGGACAACAACCTTACTACAAAAGAATGTTCCAGATCGTGCACCAAGGCCCAACCTACCTTCCAGCGGCCGTATCTGTCTGCCAGGAGGCCGAAGAGGATGCTGAAAATCATGTAGCCAAAAAACACCATCTGGGAGGAGAAGGCATAAAAGGAAAAGGGTTCTCAAACAAAGCTTTTATCACAGGTTCTTTCACTACGGTCCGCTCCCAGCCTTCCCCCAAGCTAGGCAGGTGGGAGTTAAAGGTTAAAGGGGCTTCACAGACCTCTCCCCCTCCCCAGGCTTCTGCTAAACGTCAGTCAGGTCCCCCAGGACTGAGGGTACCGCCACCAGAGAGAATCAGGAGCTAGGAACAGGTAATTGCTGTCCTTGGGGCTCGGGCAGCTTGGGCACCATCCTCCTGGGATGGCGTGGAGTCTCATTTCCACCAGAACAGTTACCATACACACATGCTCGTATTCCACCTTCCTTTAAGCAGTTACCGGTGAACCTCAACTTTAAATACCCACACAGTCCTGCCTTACAGCAGCCCCACAAACAAATATAGACCCATGCTCTTTTCTGACTTGTCTTCACAGACTGCCACAAACCGTTGGCGATGGTTAGGGATAATGTCAACCAGTCACCCTCAGGCAAAGGTCAAGGGCAGTTGGGTTGCAGCTTGATGACATCTCCTGGTATCATCAGCCTTTTTGTAAAACAGAGAGTCTGAGTGGAGTCGAATGTTCTTTGGCCAATGGCATTCTGTTGTTTAATCCCTAAACTCCCTGTTGTATCACCAGCCGACCCCAGAAGCCTCAGCAGACTACCAAGAGTAGCTCCATTTGACTGACCTTGGACCGCCCCTTCCACCAGCCCATGGCCCCTGCTGCCTCTGTTTCCCATCCTGCTTCCAGGAGAAGCTGACTTACCCTGCACTCACCTGCTTGTACGAGCCCAGGAGTCGTTTCTTGATGTAAATCTCTACACACACACATGATTGTGCCACTCTGGAGAACCTAACTCAGAGGTTCTAAACCTGTGGGTTGTGACCCCTTTGGGGGTTGAATGACCTTTTCACAGGGGTAGCCTAAGACCATCAAAAAAGCACATATTTTCCGATGGGCTTAGGAACCTCGACACCACTCCTCTGTGTGTATCCAGGCAGGTGCACCCACACGCAGGTACGCCAATCTGATGAGAAAGAAGCTATCTCAACCTTCTCACTGGGGTCAACTTTGGGGACATCCTGTCGGAAAATGTAGCAATGTCACCTACTGTTGCTATATTAAGACTGTTGCCCATGCGACACCATGCTTCGAGACAATGTTTCATGCGTCATTAGCAATACGTATTTCACAATATGTAATCACGTATTGCTGTGGCGATGAACCACCATGCTTGTGTGATGTTCACATTGTAACCATGAAAACATGCCCTGCCTATCAGATATTCGCAGGACGATTCATAGCAGTAGAAAACAACAGTGATGAAGTAGCAGCGAACTTGATGTGATGGTTGGGGGTCACCATCGCAAGAGGGCCTGTCTGACAGGGTCGCAGCCTGAGGAGGGCTGAAAACCGCCGCCCTAATGGAACACGGCGCCACTGCTGGCCACCGTCTGGAACCATCTTGCCATGGGCATCCATCCATAAGAGGAAGAGCCCAGAAATCCCATGGAGTGTCCTCTGTGCACGCCCCACCCCCCCACCCCCCCACCCCAGTGTCATCATGAGAGTCAGAATTTACTCAATGGCAGGGTTGGGCCTTTGAATCAAGGCTCCCTGAGCTCGGAACCTTCTAGAACTAGAAGACAATTTCAGTGCATGAGTGCACGCACACACGCACACAAAGCCATCCTCTAACACTGGTGCTCTGATTTGGGATTTGAACAGTGAGAGAAGTCTCTGTTTGTGAAGACCACCCCCTGATGGTGTTTCTGGGCTCCCCTGACCTCCGGGAAAGAGGGGAGGTGAGGACAGGAAAGCAGGCTTCAGTCTGCACCCAGGAGCTGTGGAAAACAGCCGCCCCGCCCCCCCCCCCCCCAGGGAGGGAGGTCCCTGGCCTCTCTGCCCCAGGAGGTGGGCTGGGGGAGGGCTCAGGCAACAGCAGCACTCACTCACCGTGGTGACCAGGGCCACCTGCCAGTTCTCCAGTCTCCACTCACAGCGAATCACCGGGGACACCACCGCAATGAGCATGATCTCCATGGCCTCGGCCACCTGCAGGCAGGCAGGGTTGTCTCAGAGGGCCGGCCACCGACACAGCCCCATCCCCCTCCTCGGCTCTCAGCCACGAAGGCCCCATTCTGTACCCCGGTCCCAAGGGAGCTCACGAACCGGACCGCTGGAGGGACGAACCCACCCAGGGGAGCTGTGGAGGAAAGGTCACAGGCCTGACCTGCTGACCCAGGGTGCATTCGCCTCTGCGGCCACCAGCCAATCACCCCTGGGCTGATCTTGGGCTTGCCAGCCCCCCAAATTGTGGGAGTCAGGAGGTCTGAAATCTGACCCGCGGACGTGGGCCCGTGGGACTTGGTCTTGCCTGCTCCTACCACCACGTAAACCATTGTTTCGATACAGATTCCTCACTGTAGATAGACGAGATGGCTCTAGCTAGAGGAGTGTGCTGGTGGAGTAGTGGTTACACGTGGGGCTGTAAACCCCAAAGTCAACGGTTCGAATCCACTAGTCGTTATGTGGGAGAATGAGGAGACGTGCTACTCCCACGAAGCGTTGCAGTGTCTCAAACCCCCGAGAGTGTCCTCCAGCCTTGCTGCGGCCTGGAATCAGCTCAATGCTTGTTTGCTTTCCCCCAAACCTGGGCTGAGACACCTACAAAACAAGTTTTGAATCCCCGGCACACAGAGACACCACTACCTACCTGCCCAGAACAGACCACACCTGCGAGAGGTGGAGGAAATGAACTTGGGGTTATCCCCCTCCCAGCAGTCTTCTCCCTGTCCACACCCCACTGACCACTAAAGCTGGAGGGCAGGGGTCAACGCCGTGTCCAGCTTTGGGGTGTGAGCCAGCCGCCTGGGACACTCACCCCCGTGCTGCCCATGATCAGAAACAGGGCGATGTGGAAACGCCCAAAGCCGATGGTCTCCACGGCATCCTCCACGGTGAAGGTCTTTGTCTCTGAGTGGGACAGGAGGGCTGAGTGAGAGGACTGCTCTCCAGGGGCGGCAGGAGGAGGGTGTGGGAGAATCAGGTGATGATGTAAGTTGTGTATGTGGGGGGGGGGGTTAGCAGGGGGTGTCCAGAGGTGGTTGATCTGCTTACCCTTCGGCTGGGGCTCTGGGACTGTCATGCTCAACTTCCGGAGGCTGATGATTGTGACGGGCTCTGTCCGCTTGGCCATCTTCTGAAGGGTGCCAGCTCCCTGCACAGCTTCTGACATTGAGAGAAGGCCGGGAGAGGGGAGGAGAGCTCCTAGTTATTGAGGGCATGTCAGAGGGCACCCCCTGACCTTCTGTCAGGCACTGGGCTAACCCCCTCTGCCCCTCACAATCATGGTCCCATCACAGAGATGGGAAAGCAGAGGCATCAGAGGTCAGCTTTTCCTGAGTGACAGAGAGAAAGGAGACACATGCCAGCCACATGTCAAGGAGGGCACCAGTCTCCTAAGATGCCAGCGTGGCATCAGGGAGCATTTGTGCACCACTCACTGACACTGGCTTCACGGTGTGTCTGTCTCACACATCAAAGGTGGGGCCACGCTGGGTCGAGTCCATCAGTTGGCCCGTCTTTCCAACAGAGTGTGCCCACCGCCGGCTCTGCCCCCTTCTCACCAGATCTCCAGCTCCCCAGCGGCACTGGGTCTGACCGTGCACGTCCAGGACCACATACTTCAGTGTCAGCCTGGCTCTCACACGCACGTGGCTGCGAAACCTGGTGCGCCTCCTGCCCACCCCATCATGATGCTCGCTCATGGAAGCCGTGGGACCCCACCGGCACCCCCTCCGTGCTCCTCTCCCTCGCCCTCCCTCCCTGGGCCCGTCCATCTGTCTGTCTGGAAAGGCTGCTCTCCTGACAGAGGGACAGTCACAGGAGCCGCACTCAGCTTTTCTCCCTCCTGTGGTTTTCAGGGTTGCTCTCCCCTGGAGCATTTCAGTGCATTCTGGCACGAAATGGGGGCAACAATTCTATTTATCCCCAAAACTCCCTTTGAGGTAATTATAAAATTGAGAATTTTTTCTAACAACCCCCGCCCCCCCCCCAAAAAAAAGAAAGCAACTATTCATCTATCCGGTGGGTAGCTGACCCATACAGAGGACAACCATCAGAGGACCCTGTTGGCTGCCTGTCAGGGTCCTGCAGTCGAGCATTCAGACATGTGGCCTCAAACCGGGAGACTGGGGCTGCCGTCCACCCGCTGGTGGGTGGGAGCAGAGGTCTGGCTCCTGGAAGGTTGTGACCTTGCTAAGTCTGCCCAGCAGCTCCACTCTGACCAGGGGTTTCCTCTGAGTCAGAAGTGATAGCAGCTGAACCACACACAACGGGGCACCCAGCGGCCTCTGCACAGACCGTTCTCACTAAGGGTATTGCAGTCTTAACGTCGGACCCGTGACCTGGATCCCACGGCGGGCAGATCTGCAGCAAACGGGGTCTTTAAACTGTCCACAAGCAAAGACTTCACATTGAGGACGAAGAGGCCATGGCAGTTCCCATCAACTCACCTGCTTGGGGAAATCGGATGGCCGGAGAAGTGTCGATGCGTTTGAATGAGTGTGAGTCTCATTTGAATGAGACTCTGGAAAGCACTGGGGACTGCAAAAGCCAACTAGACAGACAAAACCAAACAAACGCTGTCTTGGAAGCAGCACAGCCAGAAGGCCCCTTAGATTGGTGAGGCTTCCTCTCACCTACTTTGGACGTGTTCTCAGGAGAGACCCATTCTTGGTCAAGTCGCAGGACAGCATGAAAGAGCCAGGGCCCCATGAGTTGGGTGGACACCATGGCTGCACCTGACATGGGGTCACTGGGAGTCAGCACGGACTCACAGCAGCAAGGTGTGCCCCGGGAGGAAACAAGTGTGCTATTATCCCTGTACTGTGATGCACAAGACGCTGTCCACGTCTTGGTGACACGGGACTGTGCAGCGTGTCTGTAGTCTGCGTGGGTTTGAACAACCAACCTTTTGACTAGGAGTCAATCTTTCTACCACGTGTGCTTCCAGAACCCACGCTCACTGCTGTTAAATTGATCCCACTCAGAGCGACCCTATGGGACAGGGTGGAACAGCCCCTGTGGGTTTCTGAGACTGTGACTTTGGGGGAGGAGGGGAGGAGAAGGCCTCCCCGCTCTTTTTCCTGAGGAGCAGCGGGCGGTTTCAAACTACTATGACCACTATGATGCCAGCGTCCTTCGACGGTGCCCAGGAGCTAAGATTGTAAGTGCTAGAGAAAAGGGCTACGACTGTGAAATCAAAGTCAGGTGAAAATCCCCATCACCCCAATCCTGAATCGGAAACACATGAATTCATTGCACGCATTCATATACAGATGCGATATGTTCATGGTAGCATTTCACGTCTATACATAATTGTGTGTGCATATCCGAGCCCAGATGGTTTTCCTTACCACCGAGCCACTTTGATAAACGGTCGATGGCAGGTGTGCGGCAGGAAGTGCACACACCAAGCTTGGGTCCCAAGTCACGGTAGGGAGAGACACAGCAGGCCCTGCTCGCACCACCACCAGAGAACCCAGGATTCCGCTTGCACACCAGAAGGAACGGAGCCCTGTGCGAGATGAGAAAATCCATCTGTTCACAGCGAATACGAAGATGAGGACTTTAGCCTTTGGGTGATGCTAAGAAACCAGCCCACTGATCTGGAAACGAGCCCAGACCTCGCCTCCTTGTATCAACGTCTGCTCCTGGGGGTGACCACACAGCTGGTGGAGCATCCTTCTTCTGGAAAGTACCGTCGTCTTGTCACTCTGAATGCCAGCGTGGCCCCAGGCAGGCATCTCCGACGGCTGATGGATCACGAAGTGTAAGACCCAGGGAGGTGCTGACTCCCGAGTCAGGCTGCTGCCCGTTGAAGCCCCAGACACACCTTCACACGGCAGAAGGTGGTGAGAGAGACTAGAAGGAGAAGCGCAACATCTCCCGTGGACATTTCCCAGAGACAGAAATGGAACCTGGATCCCACCCACCAGGACTCAGGCTCCCAGGTTTACCGAAAAGGAGCACATGACCCCATGTGGATTCCATCAGGAAGATCTAGGATATAGAAAATTCCATCGGAGCTGAGCCCTGGTGGTGCAGTGGTTGTGTACAGGACTGTGGGCCACAGGGTTGATGGTTCAAATCCAGCAGCAGCTCTCCAGGAGCAAGGCTGGGCTTCCTACTCCCACCAGCGCAGTGATGCGGGAAAAAGAAAAAAGTAAAGAAAATTCCATCGGACAGATGACATAAGATCTTTAGTAAGCAACGGCTTGGTTATTAGCGGAGCAGTAGGCAGTTGAAGCCACGCAGAGGCTCCCGGAAGACAGAGTTGGCCCGGTTCCCCCGCATGGGAAAGAGCTTGATGGTGACTGCTCTGTGCTTTGGGCTCCCGTCTGAGGAGCGTGCAGGGAGCACTTCTGAGAAGGACGAATAACCTGTTCCAAGATAAAGAGCTCTCTGTTTCTGCCTGAGGTTCAGAGATGTGTGACTAACCTTTCCCAGGTGGGAGGACATTGATTATCAGCAGCAGGGTGAGCACTCACACAAAAAGCTCTCGTTTTCCCAGAAGGGAAAAGAGCCACCCAGCCGGCTATGTCCCTACCAGTGCATCGCGGGCTGAGACCCGCTGAGTGCCCACCCTGTCCCGTGGGGGCCACGTGTAGAGCCTTCACAAGAGGGTCAGACTCATTCCCCACCCTAATCTATGAAAATACATACATACGTATATGTGTACAGCCATCTTGTAAGGCTGTTAAGTGGACACCAGGACCCCTTCACAATCTTCCGATTCACCGCCACCCTTCCTGCTGGGCGAGCAGCTGACCGGCGGAGATGCGATGTGAACGCAATCAAAAGCTGGGCAATAGTCCACAAGCCACTGGACCAGGTAATGCGCATCAGCCCATGCCTGATGTGGGACACAGCCAACTCAAGGTCAGCTCGAAGACGCGTGTGTCGGCTTCCAGAGGTCCGGCTGAATTGAAAGAGCTCACCGAGTGTCCGGCCACGTGGGAAAGAAGCAGCCCTCACACACACCCTGGCGACACGGAGGCCAATCACTGACAATGGGCAAGTGGCACAAGGGAGATTCGTTGGCCTCCAGTGGGGGAACATCAGACTAGAACGAGGCTTCTGAGAGAGACAGCCACGTCCGGTCCAGAGTTCTAGACCCAACAGGATCTTACGGCTGCGCGGGCAGAACTGACATCTTCAGAAAGGTCAAGCTGCAGACGCTGCCTGGGGAGGGAGAAGAAGCAGGGAGACCGAAGGGAGGAAGACGTGGCTTCCAGAAAAGGGAGAGTTGTCACAGAAGGTCCCAGCAAGATGGCAATGCAGGAGCAGAGCAGCTGGAAGCAGCAGGACAGACGACCTTAAAATAGGTGACACAAAATAGGCAGCATCCTAGGGTAAAGTGACCAGACGTCCCGCTTTTGGCCGGACAGTCTCGATTTTAAACAATTTTCCCCACATCCCGCGGCATTTTAGAAAAGTCCCGATTTTGGAAAGAATGCGTGACAAGCTAGGGAACGGCGGGAGAGCAGGAAGGGAATATACCCCCTCTACCTCCCCCTTCCCCCATCAGTGGTGTCCTGATTTACCAATGTTAAATCTGGATGTACCGTCAAAGCAATGTCTGTCGGAGTCAAAAAGACAATGCAAGACTGAAAGCATGTGGAAATAACCGTTGGAGGTTTCCATCCTTCCACATTATGACGACCGGATTGCTTTCCCAAAGATCACAGATAGGAGGCTTGTGGTTGTAATAGTCAGGACATGTTTTTTGATTGAACAAGGCAGGATGAAGGAGGACCCCCAAATAGTAATAGCCCTCTGTCCACGCCTTCATTCTGAGGAGGATACACTCTGGCTATGCTCCCTAATTCTTTGATCGTGTCTGCACCAATCAACCTCTCTGTCTTTCGTAGACAGCCTACCTCCCTCCGTCTTCAAAAACTTATCAGAGAGACTGGCCAGGGCTACAGCCCCTCCTTATCTCGGCAGGATGAGTGCTGGCCATCTTCACAGTTCAGTGGTCAGGTGTGTGTGTGTGGGGGGGGGGATGCGTGTGCGTGGATTCAAGATGGCATTTGGGTTGTTTCAAGGGTAGGGATGGAATTAGCAATCTAGCTGCAGGTCACAGACTTCCACAGAACAAACAAATGTCTTTTGGTTTCAGGCACTGTGGCAGTTAAATTTTATGTCAACTTCCTGGAGCTGTGTGGAGGTAGGGTTGGAGTCCAACCCGTCGATCAAGTGGTGGCTTGGTGTTTCCTCCTTGGGCATGTGGCCTTTTTATAAGAAAGAAACCAGCAATCAATCTCTCTCTCTCCCTCTCCCTCTCCCTCTCCCCAATTGCCTTCCGGCTTGCTGGGGCTCTGTGAAAACCCCATGTGGGTTGCCCAGCCCTGAGAGCTGTTTCCCTTGACCTTGCGTCCACTCAGCTTGGCACCTCCTGGCCCGTGGTCTTCCCGTACCCCTCTGTAGCCTCCTTGACCTACAGCCGTGTGAGTCTGAAGAGGACTCCGGCTAGTATTGGATCCCTGCATTTAAGTCGGACTGGGCCAGGATGCCTTCTTGATCCCGTATCGATATCAAGCTCTTTCTGATACACGGGAGTGCCACTGGTTCTGGTTCTGCAGACAACCCAGCCTGACTCAGGCACCGAAGTAGCAGCATAATCAGAAGAATGGAAAACAAACAAAGGTCTATCCTTTAAGGTGGGGCAGTAGCCCTGGTATTTGTGTCGACAGGTACAAATAAAGATTTATTGTCATTTGGGACAGGTGAAAATATAAGCAACTAGAAGCTCCTGGCACAACAGAAATAGGCAAGACTGGCTTGTTTTCCTGTCACAGGAGAAGTAAGTTTGGGAACGTTCAGAAGCAGCCTTCTTTCAGTTTTTCATTCAGAGAACTACAGATTAACGTCGGCCAACATGGCATAGAACGAACCTCCACAAATTCACTTTTACTGACACATACAACCAAACGGCTCATTTTCAGAATGCTGAAAATGGAACTAAGGATCGTGGCCACCTGAGGCGCGTTTAAGCAGCAAACACCAGCCGGGGATCAGTAAGAACAGAGAGGTCTGGGAGTCTCATCTCCCATTCTCCAGCCCCACGGATGGAATCCTGAAAAACAGCCGTCTGTGTCCCTGCATAGCCTGGCACTCCCTGGAGGGAGCAGACTAAGAATGGAGCTTTACAAAGTCCCTTTCTCAAAGAATTGTCGTTATTTCATCGAAAGTCTCCATTTGCAAAGCTGTCTGTGTTTTCCCTCACTCAGTGTGAAAAGCCGCCTTCTCCCAGGAGGGCACTTGATGGAAATAATTACAGGCAAACTTCTCAACCCGAAAGTTCCCTGAGGCGGGAGATAACAGCTACAGCAAACAATAGACTAATAAGCAGATTAAAACAAAAAGCTGGAGAATTCAGTGTGCATAAGGGTTTTGGGAACCGTCATCATATTTCTCAGGACCTCAACCATCAAGCACGTCCACAGGGCTGTGAGGGACATCAAGAACACCCTAAACTCTCACGTCTGCTGACCTTGAAGATCTAGACAAACAGGACGAGGAGACGAAGACAGACTTTGCAATTGCCTGGCTAAGTGTTGAAAGTGTCTCACAATACAGAGAGCCCCTCAGCAAAGGCGAAGATGCTTCTGGGTCCTAGGCATGGAAGGAAACTTCCGTCCAAGCATCCGCTGACCACTGAGCTCAGTAGAGAGCGCAGCGCCTGAGCATGAGGAGGGTTAGAGACTTAGTAGAGTTTTTTTCAGGTAAGCTCTTCAACACACAGCAAGGACTTTAGCAAGTACAACAGCAAGCTCTAGGGAGGGGAAAGAATCCCAAGTCCATAGTTGTCATACTGTAATATTAAAAACACCCACTTTCCAACACAAAATGACAAGGCATGCCAACAAAGAAGAAACGATGGCTCCGCCATAAGGGAGACATATGAATATTAGTGGTCCCTGAGGGAGTCCAAATGGTGGACTTATTAGATGGAGTCTTTCAATCAGGATCCTCAAACTACGGCCCGCGGGCCACATGCGGCCCACCGAGGACATTTATCCGGCCCACCAGATTTTTTTTGCCACTGCTGCCTATCCTGATTATCAGTCAACTCATCCTGGGCCCACAGTGAATTTGTTCACTGGGTTTTAAAAAACAAAGCAAAACTATAGTCCAGCCCTCCAACAGTCTGAGGGACAGTGAACTGGTCCCCTATTTTAAAATTTTGAGGACCCTGCTTTAAATCAATGATTCCCAAAGTGGTTGACACTGCCCCCTGGGGGCATGCTAGAATGATGCAAGGAGTGTACACTGTATCCTGGATTATGGGCTATCATCCACAGTTTTTAGTTGCTAGGGTTTTTTTTTCTTAAATAAAAAGGGAGCAGTAGGAAAAATAAGTTTGAAAATCTGTACTTTAACTCATCATATGTTTACAGATCTATGGGAAACTGTGCTTGAAACTATAGAAACATAGAAGAACCGTCTTTTTTCCCCCCAACAGATTGAGAAGATCAATAAAGGGATTTTAAAAATTATGAAACAGAGCTAGAACTACCATATATACTTGAGTATAAGTCAAGATTTTCAGCACATTTTTTTCTTGTGGTAAGATTAGGTACCTTGACTAATATTTGGGTTGGCTTATACTCGAGTATATATGGTAAGCAGAAACATTGCAGTTCTAGAACGAGGGAAGTGTAAAATTGACAAGAGATGCTTCACAACAAACTTGAGGCAGCAGAAAATGGAATTAGTGACTGTGAAGAGAGATTGAGTGAGTTTCTTTTCTTCTGCCCTCTGGTGGGAGTAGGAGGCCCAGCCTTGCTCCTGGAGAGCTGCTGCTGGATTTGAACTGCCAACTCAGTGGGCCGCAGTCCCGCACTCAACCACTGCGCCCCCGGGGCTCAGCCTTCATAAGGATTCTTATACCATTTTTTTAAAAGATGGTGCTGTTAAAACAATTTCTTTTTTCAAAAAGGAAAGGGAAAGAACCTAGCACAGTGTGTTTGTAAAAATACCCCCTGGGGAGAGGGAGTGGTCAGCTAGCAAATATGAGAAGATGTGTCATTTGCAAAAATATACTGTAATAGACCCAAATCTCCCACTTTGATGAGATGCATGAGTCTAGACATCCAGTAAGTTCAACAAACTCTAAGCAGGATAAACTCGAAGGGGTCTTCATCTAGGCACACCGTCATCAAACTGTCAAGGACCGAGGTAGACTTGAGAGCCACCACAGGAGAACAAGCATCAGGTACAAGGAAGAGTCGTTAAGACTGAGAACTAATTTCACAACAGAAATCATGGGGCCAGAAGGCGGCGGGTCGGAAGGAGCATATTTAAAGCAGAGAAAAAGAAAACTCCTCTTTATCCAGGAAAACTCTCCTTCAAGAATAAAGGAGAAAGTAAGACATTCCCAGATAAACGAAAACTGAGAGGCTTCATTCCTAGTAGACCTACCCTACAAGAAATAGTAAAGGAACCCCACAGCCTGAAAGGAAAAGACCCCAGTCTGCAATGCGAATCCCCAGGAAGCTCTAAAGAGCACCAGTGGGAGTGACTGCGCAGGCAAATGTGAAAATGTACACATATATGTCTTCTTTCTACCATAGGTTTTGGAAGCCAGTTGCCTAATGTAGCAAGTAGAATAATAACAGCAGAAAGGAGGGTAATCCATAAAAAGCCAAAATTTCTGCACACTATTAAAATTAAATTGGTATCAATATGGGTTAGATTGTTACAGTTAGGATGTTCTTTGAAATCTCAATGACAGGTACTAAAGAGAACCTAAAAATATAAATAGTGGAAGGCTAGCAACAGAATGGAAAGGACACACTGAGGAACAAAGAAACAGCAACCAAAGCGATGGCCGAGGGACCCGTCCCGGGTACAGGGCGTGGTGAGGGTGAAAATGGTCTGGGATGATTTCCTGGTGACATTGACACAACCTTGCGTGTGTAGAACAAGATAGCAAAATGGCAGGAGTCGATCCCACCTATCAATGCTTCGTGCCGTGTAAATGGAGTGAGTGCCACCATTGAGAAGAAGAGAACGGGAAAGGAATTCCAAAGAAAAGACCCCATTTCAGGCTGACTTCCAGAGACCCATGTTAGCTTCTAAGACGCTCGTAGGGTGCCCGTTCGAGGACGGTAAGGGCTACGTCACGCCAACAGAAGGCATGAGAGAGAGCGGGTTTACGTGAACATTCATGAGCCCCGGTGGCGTGGTGATTGAGTGCGGGACTACAGCCCACTGGCTGGGCGGTTCAAATCCAGCAGCAGCTCTCCAGGACAAGGCTGGGCCTCCCACTCCCACCAGAGGGCAGTGATGCCCCCCCCCCCAAAAAAAGAAAGAAAACAGATTGTGGAACAAGTGATGTATGCAACACCATTCCTTGTAAACTTGCTGCCAAGAAGAGGAGAGAAAGATTTATCTTCCCACAGCTTGAACAACTCCGCCCCCATCCCCGGGTGAACGGATACACTGCCTGGTCTGCCCATACACTGTCAGAGCACTCGCTGCAGAAGGGAAGGCAGTTTGGATACCATACTGTCACACAGTTGCTAGGGGTGTGAAGGAGCCATTCGCAAGACAACTGCTGGGGTGCTTTTGTTCACCCAAAATGGCTAGAATCAACAGAGCCATGGATACAGAGCATAGGTTGAGTTTGTGGGGAGTGGGGGTAGAGCTGGAGATGGAGAAGAAGGGGATAAGATGTGACCTCTGATGGGGACAGGGTTTGGGGGTCATGAGAAAGTTCTGGAATTATTGGGTGACGACAGTGCCCCCACCTTGGGGGGTGCCCTAGACACCGCTGCACCGTGTGTGTGTTACGGCCTGCAGAGTGCATGCCAGCTCACTTGAAAAGAAGGAAGATAAATCATGACCAGGGACTCAAAAACCCAAAGTGTGAGGAAGCGGAGTAATTGCGTTTGGCGGGAATTTTTTTTTTTTTAAACCGAGTAAGCTCATTTTCATTTCTATTTACTGCTAAAATGATGAGCGCCAGGTTTCATTTACGAGCCCGCCTCTCTTCCTCTGCTTTTATGTCTTCATAACCGCATACACATGTCTTAGCATTTTAACAATCAGGGAGGGGGCAGCGAGCACCCCTTCGTGGCCTCATCCTCCATGACCAGAAGCAAACCCAGGCACCTGCCTCCGCCAGTGCGTTCCAATTCGGCTGACGTCTGGGTTTTCTCCAAGTCATAAATAATCGACATACTTCCTTTCTCTGATCAGCAAAGAGAGATGGCCTATCGTACAGTGCCCGGGAGGGGGAAGAAAAGCTATTAGAATCAAAACAGTGACTTCACAGTTTCTCCTGAGCTCGAGTTTTCCCGCCTCACGGAGTGCCACTCTGTGACTGCCACGTTATGGGCAAAGGGATGGAGTCTAAAAACCAGCCCTGTGTGAACAGCGAGAGCTGACAGCAGAGCCCTGACACCACGGCAGTCGCTCGTGAACCGCGAGTCTAGAAAGGGGCTGACTTTTCAAGCTGCCTTTTCCCACCGCCGTTCCCTGAACCTCCATGCTGACCCAGCCACACCCCCTGCAGAAGACACGGCCATTTTCTCTGAGCTTGGACAGGGCGGATGTCACAATTGTTTCCCAGAGGGTCTTTCTTCTGTGGCCGGACAGATGCCACATGTGAAAGCCCACAGCCAAGGGGTGCTGGGCCTCAGCATCAGCCACTCTTCCTGACAAAGGACCCTCAGGAGCAGGCATGCTTGGCAAAGGCATTTTAACAGCCCAAACAAAAAAGCCTAATTCATTGCCATGCAGTCAATGCTGACCTATGGGGCAGAATAGACCTGCCCCATAAATAAAGGCTATAGACCTTTACTGGGGCAGAAAGCCTCATCTTTGTCTCCACAGAAGGGCCAGTGGTTTCAAACAGCTGAACTTATCATGAGCAGTCCAGCCCTGGGGTCCCTGTGTGTGTTAGCTATCTGTTGATGCTAAACCTCGATTTTAGATGCCCACTTTTCCACTCCCCTGATGGCCTTTCAACCAACGATGCATCTGTATAACTTTTAAAAGGAACTCAACTCTGCAAAAATGTGCCCTTCCTCACCATGGGGCGGACCCGTCATCTTCACTCTGTAAATGTGGACATCTGCTCCGTCCACCCGCCTCTATCCCTCCAAAGAACGCCAGGGCTGGCCCTGCTCTGTGGCAGTGGGCATGATCTCAGGCAGTTGGTAAGATGGTAGAAAAAAATAACCCCCTTTGGTCATGGCCTTCCACCTTTAGAGAAACAAATGCCACTTCAGCATACAGGAGCAATGCTTGCTCACTGCGCCAGCTACTAACAAGGCACGGGGTCTTGACTGTTGGCCGTTTGCTAAGAGATGGGAGAAACCAGAAAGTCCTTACCCCTGCCTATGAGGGGACACCGAGCCCTGCTGGCACAGGGGTTAAACTTTGGGCTGTGATCCACAAGGTCAGTGGTTCAAAATCACCGTCCTCTCCCTGGGGAGAAAGACGGGCTTTCTACTCCTGTGAAGGGCTACCGGCCAGCAGGAGGGGCACTGGAACTGGTGGTGGTGACACAACCCATTTTCAAAGCAACCAGGTTGGGGAGTGGGCGGTAGGGGGGGGGGAGAGGAGAAAATGTCCTAAAATTGATTGTGCTAATGAGTGTGTAATGCTTCTTGATGTGATTGAACTACTGAGTTGTGTGATAGGTGGACGAAGTGCTGATAAAACTGTTGAGAGAGAAAGAGAGAGAGAGAGAGACAGTCTCAGAACCCAAAGGGTCAGTTCTACCCTGTCCTGTCGGGCCACTGTGAGTCAGCATTGGCTCTATGGTCATGAGGGGACCCAACCACAGGTGCCCTTCGTGGGCTTGCTGGGGGCTAGAGAAAGGAAGGGAGATGTCCGGGACTGGAGTTTTCATAACCACACCTTGTACAGGGGCTTATAGGACAAGCCATTAATGGACCACGCAAAGGCTGGCTCAAGATGAGTTATTTCCTTAATATATTTTTGCTTGAGCCATAGGTTTCAAGGAGAAAAAGGAGGACAAAATGGGCCACCGAGATGGGTCTGATGAGCATGAATGAGAGAAAATGCTTCTACTCTCAACTTGGGAAAGTTGAGCTGACATCTGTTCTGTGGGTGGATGATGGACGGACGGACGGACGGACGGACAGACGGACGGACGGATGGCAAAGATACTGATGAATGATGGATGAAGAAACGGGTGAGGAAAGCGAAACCACGGGAAGAACACTTCACATCTCCCACCACCCCAAGATCTGTCAACTCATGATAGACCTTGAGGAGACTTGCAAAGAAGTGAAATTTGGGGGATTTGCTCTGAAACCCGGAGGCACCGAATGCAATTTAGCATGACAATAAATTCTAAGGCTTGCCTGTCATTTTATTCTGCCCTGAGTTTTTAGCCAGAAATAATTGGGCTGCTGTGGGTCTTTGCAAAACTGAGCTTTTTTGTGGGGAGGATATCTCCCATTGCCACAGGGCTAGCCGTGAACATGATATTTTCCTTCTTTTTTCCTTTCTTTTCATAATCCATCTACCTTCAGGCAAGACCAGTCAAACGCCCAAGAAGAAGAGAAAACAAACTCCCCTTGATGCAGGAGAACATCTTACCTCTGTTCTTTGTTCCAACAGCAGGGCCCTTGGCTCCTCTTCACCACGGCCAAGTCCTCCCGGAAGCAGGAACACTCCTCGCAGAATTCTGGAGTTACCCTCTTAGTCTTTCCCTTCTCCTCTAGTATGTGAGAAAGATCATTTAAGGGACAGCCTCACTTCCTGGGCAAGTGAGTGACACGTTGGTCACACCCCCTCTCGGCTGCCCTTCACCCAATCCTTTTTTAAAGGGGAAAGGACACCTTCCACGGAGACCAGGGCTGTCAAAACATTTGGAGACACAGCATCCGATCTCAGGAAGGCTGGGGACTGAAGGACAAGAGACGGACGATCTACTGACAGCTAGGGTCGGTCTTTCAGGCAGCTGTTGAAAAGGGGTCAGCAGAAACCCTTGGAGACGCTCGACCGACAAGACACAAGGCGGACTCCCTGTGAGACATCCCAGAGGAGAAGCCACATGGGCTTACCCTGATGGAACCAGACCTCTGAAGCTGGAAAAGCCACAGAGAGGCCCCTGCCAGTGCTGAGATGCTTCTACCGCCCCTGGATACACAAGGATCTGCATCCACTGGTCGGTGGTTGTCTTGGCATCGTTGCATGTGCTTTGTGAGTGTGAAGAGGACGTATGGATTGGTATTGGACATAGGGACTAATATTGGACTTATGACTTTGGACAGGACAGGACTGGGCTGGATGTTTTCCTAATGTACAGGTGCTCTTATATATAAAACTTTTGTTTGTTTGTTTGTTTGTTGGGCATCAATGCCCTTTGGTGATGGGAGTGGGAGACCCAGCCTTTGCTCCTGTGGAGCCACTGCTGGAATGGAACCTCTATCCCAGTAGGCCGCAGTCTCGCGCACAACCACTACGCCACCAGGGCTCAGCCCTATAAAACTTTTATTCAAAAGAAAGAAAGAAAGGGGGCCAGCAGTGGGCAGATGGGGGCCTGGTGGTGGATTGGTGATGTTGGGCTACCAACCATAAGGCAGGGGTTTGAAACCACCAACAGCTGCCCCTCGGGAGGAAGATGGGACCTTCACCTCCCGTCAAGAGTGACCGTCTCAGATACCCACAGGGGCAGTTCTGGCCTGTCCAACAGGGGTGCTGTGAATCGGCACAGGCTCTCTGGCCGGGAGTCTGAGTGGGCAGATCACCTTGAAGCTTTGACACGGGCTCCCTTGGCCTTCCTATGTCACGCTTACGTGTGGACACACAGCATGGACTGAAGGATGGAGCGCTGCCCGGCCCTGCCCCGTCCTTGCAATCCTTGTTCCGTCTGAGGTCAGCCACAGTGCAGCCCAGCCCTCTGAGGGCCTTCTCGCTCAGTTCCAATCTCTAGGGTGCCTTCGTTGTGTTTTCACTCACTCAGCACCAGCTGTTCCTTTCCCTCCCACTCTCCAGAGAGGCTGAGGGCACTGCTTTCCCTCCACCACGAGGGAGGGAACTCCGCTGCCCTCTGGTTGGCACCCAAGAGGAAGGGTCAGAGTTGGGGCTCAGACATACACATCTTATGATGCCAATGTCCCTCTCCCACCCACCCTGTTCAAATCGGGAAACGAGGACTTGTTGAGTACCTCATGGCGCCTTTGCCTCGGACTGTGCTAGCACGGATGTGGAAAGTGACCTGGCTGCCCCTTGGGGCATGAGGGGGGTGTAGGTAAAGTGACCAGATTTTAAGCGGGACACCATTGACCAGGAGGTGGGGTGGGGGTTGGAAGGGGTTCCAGATTAAAAATTTGGTCTATATGGAGCTACAAAAATTTTCATAGAACACAAAAGTAGTAACATATTTAATTTTAAAACACTGCAGGACGTTGTTAAATTGTTAAAAAGCGGGACGTCTGGTCACCTTCATGTGGGGGGGGGGGCACAGAGAGGTGGGCACTGGCACCAGCCAACCCACAGAGCCCCTCCCAAAGGGGACTCTGAACCTGAACCCAAAAGAGCCCCCGTCTTCTTCAGTCGACTCTGACTCATAGGGACCCTCTCGGATGGGACGGCACCACCCCTGTGGGTTTCTGAGACTGTAATCAGGGGTCCTCAAACTACAGCCTGCGGACCTTTATGCTGAGGACATTTAACCGTCATTTGCCGTCATTACCTATCCTGCCTAGCAGCCGACTCATCCTCAGCCCACAGTGAATTTGTTCATTGTTTGTTTGTTTGTTTAATTATAATCCAGCCCTCTAATGGTCTGAGGGACAGTTTTTAAACTGACCCCCTGTTTTAAAAGTTTGAGGATCCCTGCTGTAGCTCATTATGGGAGTAGGAAGCCTTCTCTCTCTCTCTCTCTCTCTGAACGGATGGGAGGATGCTGTCACTTACAGAGCACCATGCAAACACTCTTCTTAACCCTCCCGCAGAGCTGCAGCCGAGAGACTCTGCCTGGCTGGACGCCGTTCAGAAACGACAACGGAATCTGCCAACCCCAGACTGCGGCCATCGAGTGGAAGCGGACTCAGCAGTCCTCACGGATGCAGAGACCGGCCCTGTGGGTGTCCCCCACAGCAACTCTTCTCCCAGGGAGCAGTTGCAGGCCGCTCATGTTAGCAGCCCGAGGTGAAACTCCTACGCTACTGGGTCTCCTTGCAGAAAGCACAACGGTGGCTTCAAAAGGTTCCTGGGGAATCCCACGACCTTTCTGCTCGTGTTTCCGTGAACTCTTTGAAACCCCACTCAGGGGTCCTCAGAAAAGGCTCGGGGGGCTGACGCACCGTGCAGTCATCTCCTTTGGGACTTTCCTCAGAACTCTCCGGACTTTTCTGGAACCTAGTTCCTGGAGCACCCTGAGCGGGGACAGGCGAGGAGGCCCCTGTGAAGACGTGTGGTCACGCTTCATTCCACAGGATTTAGCAATGCTGGGAGCCCCGAGAACCTGATCCGCTCTTCCTCGTCGTGGGGTGAGTGAGGAGGCCTGGGAACGTTCCTGAGCTCGTAACTCTAAACCCCGGGAGGAAGGGGAGACCAGAGGGCCCAAGAAACAATCCCTTTCTGGGGCGCGCCCCTGGTCCCACGGTGCCTGTTGTGCTCAGTAGGGGACTTTCAGGGCTGGCTTTGAGGAAAGCCGTCTTGGAGAAAGCATCCAGGACCAATGTGTTTATGTTCTTGAAGACTGGAGACACTGTAGAAAATATCACCTTAAGGCCACCCTCCCTGTCCCCGGCACCACCAGCACACACACACACACACACACACCTCTTAGTCACTTTATTATCGGGTCACTGGGAGCCCACAGGAAGACAGGCACTTGGCTACGACCCGCATGGAGCGTCACAATGAAGCGCAGGGTTCACACGAGGCTTGGTGGAGGAGAGAACAAAGCTGGTCACTGAAGACGGACTGCACAGCTCCCCAGTGACCCTGGGGAGCCCACTGGCTTCCTTCTCGGGCACAGGGGGTGGGAGCCAGGGGGTGGGCAGGCAGGGCAGCCACCGGGTCTGACATCAGTCCTCGGCCGTGCCTTCCAGGATGTGCTTGAAGGAGAACGGGGAGAACTTGTAACCGGCCCCAGCGTAGAACTTGTTCTGGAATTCCACCCTGTGGTTGGGGTAGGGAGATAAGATAAAAAAGGGGGGGGGGGGGGTCAGCCACTGAAGGAGACATGAGGGTGGTGCAGCAGGCTCTGTAGAGGCTGTGAACCAGGAGGTTGGCGGTTCAAAGCCCCGGTCACTCTGCAGGAGGAAGATGAGGCTGGCAGCAGTGGACAGTCTCAGAGACCCTCCGAGGGGCCCTGCCCCATCCCATGAAATCCCTGTGAGTCAGGATCCTCCCAAAGTCAGGGAACTATGGGGTGCACGGGCGAGGACTCCTGGTGGCGTGGAGGTCAGAGTGCTTGGCTGTCAACTGAAAGGCTGGCAGTTTAAAACCACTGGGCAGCAGGGAAGGGAAGGAGCCGACAGGGAGGTGACAGGGACCCTGCAGGGCCGAGGTGGGTCCTTCTCCTGCCTCCCTCAGTCGGACAGACAGGGTCTGTCCCTCTGCAAGGAGCTGTGTGGCCTTGGGACGTGGTTGTCCCAGCAGGGAGGGCTGACCTGACAGGAGGGACTGATTCCCCCAGGGGAGTCATGAGTGAGGCCCCATGGTGAGGCCGAGGGAGACAGGGCTCTGTGGAGAGAGAGCCCACAGGGACAGAAGCCACCCTGGCCTTCCTGGCCTTTTCCTTGTGTGAATAAAGTGGGGGAGTCATCCCAACACATCATCCAACCTGAGAATGGTGATGTGGCTGGGACGGGCCATGGGGTGAGAGAAATGGCTGCAGTGACCGGCATGGAAGCCGAGATGGCTCTGGACTGGCTCAATTTCCAGGAGCCCGGGGGCGAGGGAGGGGGGCGCTCACCAAAAGGTCAGAGATAAGAACCCACCAGCCCCTCTGCAGGAGCAAAGGCCTGGTAAAGACAGAGCTCAAGAAACACTGCCCCTCGCCCTCCCCTGGGCCAGTTCGGTGTGTCACAGTCTCCCACCCCGCCTTGACCTCTGGCCTCTTGCATCACAGCAGAACCACCCCTGCCCCCAAGAACAACCAGGACCCTCCCCACGCACACGCAGAAATTCCCAGGGAGACCTGGACCTTTCCCCTCCTGCCCTGACCTCAAGTCTCCGGGCTCAGACGCTGGAGGAGCACGCTCAGGGCCACCAGGCAGGGCCACTCCTGTCCTGTCTTAGGCTATGGAGCGGATTTCCTTAATGACACAAGGAAGTGGGGGCAGGGGGAGGCTGGCCATCCTGAGACGCTCCCAAACTCAGCCCGGGAAGCACAGCATCCTTTCCCGTTGGCTGGAGGGGTGTGGCACTCAGAGTCTTGGGGGAGATTTCTCACCCACCCACCAGGCCACCGTGCCTGCAGAGCACCCCCCTGGGAAGGCCCAGCCCCACCACTGCACCTGCCCTGTGAGCTGCAGCAAAATGAAATCTCTGAATGGGGCTCTTCCATCCGTGTCTCTAGACCGGCTCTGGAATGAACGAGGGGGGCGGGGCACGCAAAGGAGGTGTCGAGCATTCTAACAGGAGCCATGCCCCCAGCTCCAGGAGTGAGGCCTCTCACGAGCAGAAAGAGGGAGTGCCTGTGAGCAGGACCATGGAGGAAGAGCCCCCAGCGGGGTGTGCATGGAATCCCTCCAGGCCCCAAGGAGTGCAGGTGGCAGAGGCCACACCGCAGTGACCCTGACTAGCAGCCGGGCGAGGAGACCTCGGGCCCAGCTGAGCAGCAGTGCCAAGACATCGGTCACCACTGTAGGGCGGCACAGCGCCTGGATGGGGGGCTGCCCGGTGGAGCGTCCCAGAGAAAGACTTAGCTGAGGAGAAGCGGGGCTGTGGACCCAAGAGGGAAACCTTCATACTTTCTGATGGTGGCTTGCGGCCCCTGCTCTCCTCCCTGGGGAGCCCCTTTAACCGTGAGCAAGAAATCTTCAAGCCCGGCCGAGAAGTGATGCATGAGCTGGTGTGAGAAGCAGCGACGGCGAGAGGGAGGCTTGGGGGACAGCTGGCCTCTGCCTGCGACCTTGGGCTGCTGTGGACACGCTGCGCCCTCTTCCCGGTGTAGCCAGAGGGGTCAGCCGTGGCCCCCCACGTCACGTTCCCTGGGGCCGGCACCTCTTTCTATCCAGGCAACCCTGCGCTCAGCTCCTCCCTGTGGTGCGAGCAGTTAAGAGCTCACCTACGAGACCAAGGATGGGGGTTTGGAACCACCTGGGAGAGAGGCCCATTGAGCTCCCTCTGAAAGGTCCCAGCTCAGAAAACCCGACGGCGTGGTCCCCCGCTGCACACACTCCAGGGGTCACCAGACATCAGACGACAGCTGCCGACAACACTCCCACGCCCCCGCAGGAAGGAGTCAGGACCTCGGTCAGTGTTTCTCACAGAACGTCTGCTCCTGGGCGGCCCCAGCCCCGGGGGGACATGGGGGAGGGGAAGACACTTCCACGGCCCACAGAAAGATGGAACAAGGTTCCGCCAAAATGTTGGAAGCCTCTTCGCTTAGAATCCCTCCCACAGACGATCAAACCAAGCCCACTCCAAAGAGAAGTAGGCCCTAGGGGCCCTGTCTCTTCTGCAGCTCACCCCCCCTCCCCCCTCGCAGAGCCTAGCCTCAGCCCCATGACGCCCTCCTGCACCCCAGAGCAGCCCGTGGAGCCGCAGGGCACGCCCTTCCGCCCCCTCCGCCCCGCCACACAGCCCTCACCAGTGGAGCCGCAGGGCATGCAGGAACGCAGACAGCCCCTCCATGACCAGCAGGATGGCGACCGTCAGGACAGCAAAGACGGCGAAGATGATGAAGACTCCGATGAGGCCCGCCCAGCCTCGCTGGCGAAGGCCGATGTTCATCACCATGGTCCACAGCACCTCGGAGAGCTCTGCGAGAGGCAGGAGCGCACACTCAGTGTGGCCGCCTGCTCCACGGGAAGGCCACCTGAGGGGCCCTGGGCTTAGGCTGGGGGCCAAGGACCCGCAGGGGGCCTCTGGGAAAGGCACGCTAAGGTCCCCAAGTTTGGGGTCATTTGATCCAACAGAGAGGAGAACGTTTCCCCCTACCTCCCAAGACCCAGTCTCCTCTCCAGTTGCCATACATAGCCCTGACCCGCAGTGTCCCCTGCGCAGTGTCCCCCAGGGCCCCACTCACGGGCGTGGGCCAGGCTCAGGGCCCAGAGGCGCAGGTAGGAGGCCGTGTTGGAAATGCAGCCCAGGCAGTACTCGATGGTGTGGATGGCCTGGTGGACAAAGACGTCTCCGAAGTTGAACTGGAAGAGACCATTTTCAACCTCAGCACATTCCGCACCGGGTAAGCAGCGGGGACGCACGGAGAGTCAGAAGTTCAGGCCCCGCAGCCCCCTCTGTGGGCCAGAGATGGGACTGTCTGCTCCCCCTGGCGTCAAGTTAATTCTAACTCACGGCTTCCCCTTAGGAGAGTGCTGACCTGCCCCAGAGGGTTTCCAAGCTGACCGGCGCGTGCTCATGGTTAGCATCCAGGTCTTTATCCACGGGGCCACCTGACGGGGCTCCTTCCAGCTTAGCACACTGCCATGGAGTCGACGCCAACCGCAGCGGCCCCGCAGGACAGGGCAGAACTGTGCGGGTGGGTCTCCGAGACTGTCACTCTTGACGGGAGTGCCCAGACAGCCTCCACTCCGGGGCGGAACTAGAGACTACGAGGCTAGTGGCCATCGTTGACCTGGTCTGCGCAGGTGTTTCCTTTCGCCTTGGTTATCCTTTCCCTTGAGGACCCCTCCCCTTAGAAGTAAGGGGGGAGAAAAGAAACGGATGAGAAAGCAGAGAGACCTGTGGAGTCACTTGGAGGGAGGCATGGGGTGGGAGGCAAGACAAGCCGGCCAATGAGGGAAGGCAGAGATGGAGCCAGCAGGCAGCGCAGTGGAGTCCATGGTGGGGGCAGAAGATGGGGGAGACCTTGAGGGGATGCACAGTCCAGCCTTTCCTCTCCAGAGGGAGACCACGCGCCTGTCTGCAGATGACAACTGAGGTTCCCCCAGACCAGGGCGGCTGTGTGGAATTGCTGGCAGGACACTGGGGGTGTGGGTTGGAGAGACATAGGGGGCTCCAGAGGGGAGTTAGAGGGTGGTGTGCTGGCCCCCAGGGATTGGGAGATAGCCAGGCAGGAGCAGATCAGGGTGACATTCTCTGGTGGCAAGTGTGACAGACTTGATGGCTAGTCCTGAACCCCACTCACCCTTCCTCCTGAGAAAGCTGGCTGAAAGCCTCCTAGCTGAGCTAGCCTTCCCCCTAACTCCAGTTGCTCGTTCTCCTGTCCCAGGAGAGGCCTGTTTGTCGTAGTTCACTCCACAGATGGAGCCCCAGGTCCTGATCTCTGGGGAGCTGAGACCCTGCCCGGAAGTGGAGCAGGTCCTGTGACACCCCTCAGGCAGTGCACACACCCGTCACATGAGAACAGTGGGCCACACCTGGGCCCAGGTAACCATGTTCCGGAGGGTGGTCTTTGGGCAGAAGGGGGCAGAGGGAGGCGAGGAAGACAGCAGGTGGTGGGTTCGCTGGCTGAGACAAGGGGGCAGAGTGAGGAAGAGTCTCAGGCAAGGTGTGGTCAGAGAACAGAACAGAGGCTGCAGCAGTGCTGGCTGGGAGCGCCCACGGGAGGAGGCTGGGGCGCAAGGCACATGTCTTGCTCCCATCTCTCAGGTGATACCCGGGTTCTGCGCCCATTGCTTAGTAGGAGGCGATCCCAATCAACGTGACAGGCTCCTGGGACCCCCCTATCTGAGCTATGTGGTCTCAGTAACACTGGAGACATCTGTGCCGCTGGATCGAGCCTGAAGTTCAGCCCACACCCAGGGCAAAATACAAATATGTTCTTGGGAGCTGAGGTCCAGTCAGCACCCAACACCTGGCAAACCCAGCACCACTGAACACTGCTTGTCCGGCAC
Source organism: Nesogale talazaci (assembly GCA_004026705.1). NCBI lineage: Eukaryota > Metazoa > Chordata > Mammalia > Afrosoricida > Tenrecidae > Nesogale > Nesogale talazaci. The sequence continues at coordinate 7,102 of PVJH01009134.1, read as the reverse complement.
CCGCACCATGCCCCTGACCAGCTAGGGATCGGTGGGGGACCCACAGGCTTTTGCTGGCTGACTTTGGGGCGTAGGTTGCTAGATCTTTCTTCCTGGTCCATCTGAGACCAGAAGCTCTGCTGTGACATCATAGCATTAGCCCAGGTATACAGGGTCGGCTGCACCTGAGCTGCATTCTGGGCCAGGAATGCAGGTCTCCAGCAGAGAAAGCAGGAACTTTCCATCTCAGACAGTTACCAGGGCCCTGGACGTTCTCCCACAGAGGCTGGTGGGAAGCTGCCGTCCTGATATGCTCAGATGCACCCCACCCTCACCTTCTTCCTCCACCACCTCCTGCCTGGTATGGCTCAGCAGTCACAGGGCTGCTGTCCAGGGACCCCCATGCCATTCCCATCCGACGGCCCTCACTCAGCTGGCATGGTGGTGCCCATGCCCGACTGGCTGGTTGCCTAATGTTTCGAAGTACCACCCCAACTCCAGCCCTCTAGTGCAGAGGTTCTCAACCTTCCTCATGCCACGACCCATTCATACAGCTCCTCATGGGGTGGTGACCCCCAACCATAAGATTATTTTCATTGCTACTTCATCACTATCATTTTGCAACTGTCATGATTAGGGCGACCCCTGTGAAAGGCTCGTTCGACCCAAAGGGGTCGTGGCCCACAGGATGAGAACCGCTGCTCTAGTGTCTGTATAAACTGGGACTCCTCCTCAGGGGTGTCCAGCCTCAGGTACCTCTTCCTCGTGGTCGTCCTGGGCTCCAGGGGCCCCCACAGCAGCCTTCTGAGCAGCCCTGGCCGAGTGGTTGGAGGTGTCGTCCCCAATGCTGTCCGTGTAGTCTCCTTGGTCCAGGGACGCCTGCATCTGCCCCAGGAGAGAAATGAAGAGCGGGTCACACCACCACCCTTAACAAGGACAACAAAGCACCCTGTCAAACTCAGCCGACTCCGAGCAACCCTGTCCGACAGGGTAGAACCCCCGTGGGTTTCTGAGACTGTCTCTCTTTATGGGAGTAGAAACCTCCATCTTGCTCTGACTGGTGGTTTCAAACTCCTGACCTCGTGGATCTCAGCCTAGTGAGTAACCACGACACTACCGGGGCTTCAGTAGAAGGACCCTAATTCTGCAGGAGATGAACAAGAGCCTTCACTCGGCCTGCATGCCTATCCACTGACATCACGACAGAGTCATCTACAGCCCAGAACAGTCGGGAAACGTCCCCAAGACCAGCAGCACATGGTTCCAATATGGAAGGAGGCGCCAGGATCACCCCTGACCACACACACACACACACACACACACCCCTCAGTAACCAAGGCCAAGGAGACCAGGCCATCTTGGGGGCACCTGCAACCCCAAATGAAGTCAGATGAAATATCACCTGGTCAGTTAAGAACAGCATTACTGAACACCTGATCCTTTGATCTCCCTTTTGACCTATTGGAAATTAGTTCCGGTTTTCCCATTATTTTCTGTGTTCTTTTTTTTGGGGGGGGGGGCGGGGCATCACTGCCTCAGGTGGTCGTGGGCGCTACCCAGTGCTGCTCCTGAGAGCTGCCGCTGGATTTGAACCGCCAAGCCCGTGGGCCACAGTCCCGCACTCAACCACCACACCACCAGGGCTCAGCCCTTTTTTTTTTTTTTTTTTTGAAGTGCACCTATTTTTACACAAAAGTATTTGCTACTAACTTCTTTTGAAACACCTGTTTGGGAAATACTCTACCTGAAGGACACTTTACCATTTTAGCTCCTTATCAGCACTGCAAACCAGACGCACCTAATCTTCACTTGAATTTCCTGTTCATGCCTATCCCACGTCAATTACCCATCAGAAGCGCTTTCCAAGAGGGCTGGCTGGAAGTTAAGACGGGGAAAGGAGTGAAGAGCAAGGAGAAAGGGGGCGCGTGTCACCGGGGGGCGGGCCCCCAGAACTTCAGCCTGACCACGTGTGGGTCCTGTCCCTACCACCATTGTTCCCGTCAGCATCCGGCACAGATTTAAGAATGACGAATTAATCTGCAACGACCGCCGATGGGAGACAAGATCTCGGGATGTGTGTGCTCACTATGTCTCTGTGGCACCTCTAGACTCCACCCCCACTGGTGGCCGAGGGGTTACCCGTTGGGGCGCTAATCACAAGGTCAACAGTTCAAATCCACCAGCCTGCCTCTCTGTAGGAAAAAGATCAGGCTTTTGACTCCTGTAAAGAATGACAGCCTCAGAAATCCAGCAGGGCAGTCAGATCGACTTGCACGAGTCAAAACTGACTTGTGATGGCCGTGAGTTTGGGTTTTGGGTTCTCTATTCCCATCAACAGTGAGTCTCAAAAATCTGCAGGGGCGAGGCCAGCCCTGTCTTACAGAGTTACTATGAGTAGCATTGATGGGCCCCTTGGGGACAGTTAAGCTCCCTAAATCCCAGCCAGCTGAGACAGACATTAAAGCTTTCTCTCCAGAGCCGTTTAAACCAAAGGCAGGATGCAGTGGGCGGACGCATTTGGCTGCAGAGAGAAACCACGGCTGGCCACAGGAGAAGCGGCCACGTGGGGTCAGCTGCTCAGGGCGGCACTCGTCTGGGACGAGAGTTGGTCGAACCCCCAGCCTCAGGTTGACAGGACAGCCCAGCCCCACAGCCTTTGAGGGTCAGAGCCCTTCCCTCACCTGGGCTCTGCGGTGGCGGGCTCGAAGGATGAAGGGTTTAATCAGGAGCATCCAGGGCACGGAAATCAGAGCCAGGACCACGAAGAAGCTCTGGACTTCTCTCTGCAAGACCAGAAGGGAAGAGGCTCTCATGTCGATGTGCATGAATGAGACAGGAGGAGCGTGGCTAGTCACGTCTTGTCCAGAAAGCATCCCAAAGGCCCACTCACCCTCCCCTCTGCAGATTGAGGGTCCCAGTGTCCAGGACAAGGCGCACAGGACCCTCCCTCTGTATCCCTCTCTCTCAAGGAGCCCATGTGCAGTCAGTCCTCAGAGCAAGAAGCACTCAGGAGACACATCCTACCCCATACCCAGCCCACTGCCATGAAGACCACCCCAACAGGACAGGCTAGAACTGCCCCTGGGGGTTTCTGAGACTGTAGCTCTGTAAGGAGCAGGCAGCCTCAACTTCCCCTCAAGGAGCAGCTGATGGGTTTGAACCGCCGGCCTTAGGGGATCAGTCCTTTGAGTTCCTTAGACACCCACCATCCCTTGTTCCTATGCACCTGCTTCCTGGTCTGTTGTCCCTTTCCCACAGCTCCAGCGATCACAGTCTGGTCTCCATCAGTAGTGGCACGTGGCCTCTCCGCACTCCTCAACGGTGCTCACCATCTCTGCCTGACACCCATGCGCCAGCAGGAGCGGGGTCACCCACCCTGAGGAAGGCAAACTCTCCCTCCCAGGGGGTCTCACCCACATTCTCCTCTCAGGTGAGCTGGCAGGACCTGAGACGCCCACCCTGAATGCAGTAGTTATGTCATTTTCATGTCAACCTGGTAAATAGGTGATAGGGGTGGAGTCTAGCTGGTCGATAAGGTGGCAGCCTGGTTGATGCTTCCTGGTGGGCGTGGCCTTCTCATGAGGATTCTGGGAGTTTACTCTCCTCCTCCCCGGAAGTGGGCCACACTTTGCTTTGCCTTTGACAAGCCACAGGGAGCCACACGGAGGGCAGCCAGAGCCCCGGAGATGGGTCCGCCACTGGACCCACAGGACTTTCCCCCCACAGGCCTGCGGTCTGCCTGTATTTGGCATCGTTGCGTGAGTCTGGGCAGTGCTGCACATGATGCACATCATTGCATGGGCAGCTTGGGCTGATAGTGGACGTATGGACTTGATCTGCACTGGGCCGGGATGTCTAATCGATGCATCATTACTCCTCGATATAAAGTTCTCTCTTACACACACAAAGGGTCTCTGGGATTTGTTTCTCTAGTCAACCCGGAAGAGCTGAACTCCCTCCCGGTGGGGGGTCTGTCTCACAGGAGCTGGGACCCAACATGCCTGACAGCTCACTGAAAAGGCGGGCACCCCTGTGGGATATAAAAAGACCTTTCCCCAGCTTTGTCTCTCCCAAAGACATGCCAAACATTGCAGGCTACTTGCCAGCACAAGGTGGGAGGTCAGAGGCTTAAAGACATCTTCGCTGGAGGCATTCAGCCATCCAGAGCAGTCAGACACCATTGTCTCTCCCACCGCAGGTGGGGCTCACTCCCTGCTGTTAGGGACAGTGAGTCGCTTCCCCCCCCCCCCCCCCCCCCCCCCCCCCCGAAAGCTTAGGCTAAATCAAGTCTCCAGTTCAAGGGCAATCGAGGCTAGACCGCCATCATGAACCTACTATCTGGCCTGTTTGTTCCATGTATACCCCTGACTCCCCCCTTCCTGGTGTGTGAGCCCCTAGATTGTCCTCCTCTCACAACTCTATTACCTCTAGTACAACCCCTTCCTGTGACATATGTCTTTACCTGTACTTAGGGGACTTGTATACCCTCAAAAGATACATAAGCCTGGGTTAGTCATTAATCTCTCTCCTGCCCTCTCTACTCATGCTGTGCATGGACCTGGCTGTTGAGATGATCCTGGCCATCCAGGAAATGCGTCTGACTTCATTCTTTCTTTTTTTTTTCTTTTTTTGGGGGGGTGGTCATGGGAGCTACCCAGCCTTGCTCCTGGAGAGCTGCTGATGGATTTGAACCACCAAGCCATGGGCCGCAGTCCCGCACTCAACCACTATGCCACCGGGACTCAGCCCTGACTTCATTATTTCACTCTATCTCCTGTCTCTCTTATTCTCTGTAACTTTACTATAATCTATGTATAGTCTATACATTTATATCTATACCATACAATTGAGCCTACTGAACCCATGTGTGGCAGTCGTGTGCTTATATTAATTTCATGACTGAGATATAGGGGCTGGAGATAACCACCTGTTAATCTGGAGACAGCCATTGAGACCTCCGTGTGGGCCTGGCTTTCTCCTGAGACTTCTGGGAATTCTTGTGATATTTCCCTCATGGAGATGAGAAGCTATCTCCCCAGTTGTTGGGAGTTGGTCTCAGAGACAATGACGTATGGACAAGACAAGATGGCAGCGTCCGAGGAGCTGGGGGAGCCGGAGGAGAAGCCACAGGGCCTCACCCTGATGGAACCAGACCTCTGAAGCTGGAGAAGCCACACAGAGACCCCTGCCAACACTGAGTTGCTTCTACCACCAGTGGATGCTGTTGATGGACACTAAGCCCTGGAAGCCAGGAGCCATGGGAAGACCCCTGCCAGCGCTGAAACTCTGCACCCCCTGTCCTGTGACTTCGTGAGTCAGAAGGAGACATTATAGACTGATATTGGGCATATGGGCTAATTTCGGACTTATGACTTTGAACTGGACTGGGTTGGGATGCTTTCTTAATGTCCTATTCCTCTTGTATATAAACCATACCCTTATATCCATATGCGTGTCTATCGATTTGTTTCTCTAGTCCACCCAGACTAACACACTGTGACTAGTTGTGGGGTTGGGGGGGGGAGGGGGCAGGTTTCTGCCACACACTCTGAAGTGCCACAAAGAAAGGTGTGGGAATTCATTTCCAAAAACTTAGCCCTGCCTGACTCATGCCGGGAGCTGGGATTGGTTCCGTGGCAACAGCCCCAGCATCGAGCCAATCAACTGCAAGCATCCTGCTTCTGTCTTTCAGCTCAGCCAGCACACAAGTCAGTGTCCACCGGGGGCCCTCAGGTGCCACAATTGCTGACCTGGACATAGTGCAGCCCTCCAAGAGGGCCCGGGCTGGCGCTGAGATGCCTCCCTCCAGGGTCCGCGAGGAAACCGGCGTACCTGGTGTTGGTAGAGTGGGCGGCTGGACGGGTCGTCGTAGTTGAACAGAAACATGTTGATGAAGTGGATGAGGATGCTCGGGGCGCGCTGGGACATGTGCACATCGTAGTGGCACCACTTGAAAATGACCATGAAAACCAGGTACCCGAAGAGGCACAGAATGAAGACCATCTCGGGGACAAACTGCAGGGCGATGTTGATGGTTCTTCTGAAGTATCTGGGAGTGGGGTCATGTACAGACACACACACAACAGGTCACTCACCAACAAGAGGCCGTGCGGCTCTATAGGGCAGGGTGGAACTGCCCCTGTGGACTTCTGAGGCCCCGCCCCTTTACGGAAGTAGAAAACCTCATCTTTTGCCTACAGCGCGGCCAGTGGCCTCGAACTGCTGCACACACTGCTGGCAGTCTGACGTGTGACCACGAGGCCCCCAGGGCTCCCTTACAGGTCACTGAAGGACATGTGGAAAGCTGGCTGGCTCAGAGACATGCGCGTGCGTGCGTGCAGGTTGGTGCATGACTCAGAGGTGTGTGTGTGTGTGTGTGTGTGTGTGTGTGTGTGTGTGTGTGTGTGTGTGTAGGGTGATGTATGGTCCTACTAGATCACCTGACATTTCTTCAGAGGTGCCTTTGGGGCAGTGGTTCTCAACTGTGTCTTGACCCCTTTGGGGGTCGAATAACCCTTTCACAGGGGTCACCTGATACGTCCTGCAGATCAGATATTTGCATGATGATTCCTAACAGTAGCAGATGATGTGAACATATTGCAATGGTTGAGGGGTCGCCGGCATGAGGAGCTGTACTAAGGGCAGGCAGTCTGTGACCCGAGGGCCAGGCTGTGCACCTGTGGCAAGCGTGGTTTTCCCCTCGACAAATGGACAGAGCGCTGCGTGGGGGAGGGGGGGGAGGAGAGGAGAGAGGTTCTTGGTGCTGAGGGGACCCCGGGGATAAAGAAACTCTGGTGACACCATGGTGAGAACACTCCATGGCCAACCCAAAGGTTGGTGGTGTGAGCCCACCGGCTGCCCCTCGGGGGAAAGGTGAGGCCGCCTGCCACTGTCGAGGTGCCAGCCCTGGACCTCCCTGTGGGGCAGCTCCACACGGTCACAGGGGTCAGGACCAGCTGGACGGCAGGGGGTCGTGAGCCCCTGGGATGGAGGGTGGGGAAGAGCTGGGGAAGGGCTGAGGAGGATAATGAGTGTAACCCATGCCCCGCCCTGTCCACACGGGGAGGGCAGAGACAGAGCTTTCCACTCCTGTGAAGAGTGACGGGCTCGATTCCTGGGGGGG